>VXBU01008765.1:1284858-1327042 GCA_013400315.1 Bombycilla garrulus
GGCGGCGGCAGGAGGTGAGCACGGCCCGGCCCGGCCCGGCCCGGCCCGGCCCGGCCCAGCCGGCAGCGGGGTCGGGAGGACACCTCTGGGGCCCTGTCTGTGAGCGTCCGTCGGCCCGAGGGATTGGGGTTGAGCGTGGGCAATCGTGGCTTGAAGGGTTTGGGGTTGGCTATTAAGCGCGTATGGAGCTGAAGGAGTGTGGGATAGTATGTTAAAAGTCGGGGTGGGCAGATAGGGCTGGGGCGAGGCATGACCGGCAGCACTGAGGGGTCTGGAGGGAGGTGAGGAGTGTGCCTGTATGAATGGGGTGTCCCATTAGACTGTGTGAAGATGGGAGCCAGCATGGTTTCACCAGGGGCAAATCCTGCCTCACAAGTCTGGTGGCCTTCTCCAGTGGGATTTCAAGGTTGGTGGATGAGGTCATATGGGATCACACCATGACTGGTGTAATTTGCATGAATTCATGAAAAGCATTTGAGGCTGTGCCACAAAAATTCCTTGTCTCTAAACTGGAGAGACATGGATTTGACATGGAACTGGCTGGATAGTCATCCGCAAAGAGTTGCAGTCAACAGCTCTGCGTCCAAGTGGAGATGAGTGACAAGTGACATCCTTGAGGGGCTGGGATTGGGACTGGGCCTGTTTAACATCTTTGTTGGGGACATGGACAGTGGGATTGAGTGTATCTTCTGCAGGTTTTTGGATGGCACCAAATTGTGTTGTGCAGTTAAGAAGCAACTTAGAAGGGATGCCATCCAAGGGACCTTGACAGGACAGAAATGAGTGTGTGCAAACCTCATGAATTTCAACAAAGCAAGTGCTAGATCTGGGTCATGGCACTCCCAAGCAAAGTACAGGGAGGGTGGAGAATGGATTGAGAAGAGCTTTGATGAGAAGGACCCAAGGCTGTTGGTTGATAAGGAGCTCAACATGAGTCAGCAATGTGCACTTGCAGCCCAGAAAGCCAAAGGTGTTCTGGGCTGCACCAAAAGAGCAGTGCAAGGGAGGTGATTCTGCCTCTCCTCTCTGCTTTCCTCATATACCACCTGCAGGGTTGCATCCAGCTCTGGGATCCCTACCAGAGGAAGGCTGGGAATGTGGTGGAGAGAGTCCAGAGGAGGGCTGGAGCACCTGTCCTGTGAACACATGCTGAGAGAATTGGGATTGTTTAGCCAGGTGAAGAGAAGGCTTTGGGGAGACCACTAGAGCAGTTTTCCAGTACTTTAGAGGGGAACTACAAGAGAGCTGGAGAAGGACTTTTTACAAGGGTATGTACTGGCAGAGCAAGGCAGAATGGCGTCAAACTGAAAGAGGGTAGGTTTAGGTTAGGTCTTAGTAAAAAGTTCTTTACTGTGAGACTGATGAGGCACTGGCACAGGTTGCCCGGAGGAGTGGTGGGTATCCCATCCTTTTTAGTGTTCAAGGCCAGATTGGAGGGGGCTCTGAGCAACCTGGTTAATGGAAGGTGTCACCCAGATTGGAACTGGGTGATCTTTAAGGTCTCTTCCAATCCAAACCATTATGTGATAAAGAGGGGACTACTAAACAACTTGTTGGGATTCATATTATTCCTAGGAAGCAGGAAAAGGAAAAGCAGATTGGCATGAATAAAGTTTGTTGCAACTAGGGGAACTGATGTTGTAAATTTTGGAAATGGCTTTTATTGGGAGCAGAGGAAAGCTGAGTTATTAGTAGGAGGGGGACTTCAGTCAATTCTGAAGCCTAGGCAGTACACTGTGTTTTGCATGCTATGCAGATTTTTAAATAAAGAAAAACCCAGCAGGCTCACTCAACCTGTATTTCTTCTGGCTTTTTATCCTGTTCTAACAAATATATTGGGCAAATGCTCATCAAGAGTGCAAATGTTTAAATAAATTCATAGTGTTGTTAAGTGATGGGGCCTAATATTTTTTCAAGATGAAAAATATTAGAAAATATATATTTGTTAGGACCAAAGCTGTTGTTGCTATATATTGCCATATATTTTTAATATGATAATCTTGTCTTTTCTCTGTAGCTTGTGTGTGAAATCTCTTGTTGAACTAAGGAGCAGTATGTTTGTGTGACAAATGGGAATAAGAGGGCAAAAGCTGGTGAGGTTAAAGTCTTCAAAGTGTAGGAAACTACCTTGTTCAAATTCTTAATGTGTCAGAAGTAAATCTCACTTTTGAAAAATGGTAGCAGAACACTGTTTGAGTGATGTACCTGTGATGACCTGCATCTATTTGTAGGAGTTTCCAGAGATGTGTCACAATGGACTTTGTTGCGGTCTCCTGGTATCTGCTTGGTAGGGTGGCATGGAAGGTGACCCTCAACAACAACCTAAAAGGATTTTTGGGAATGGCAAAATTCCTTTACTGAAACATCACTACACATTGTACCATAAACTCAATATTTGTAAGGATTAGAAAAACAAAAGGAGTAATATTGATTTTGTGAATTGTCAATCTCTTTGAAACCATTTATTAGTCACATATAAAAATCGGTAATCTGTTTGATCATGGCAAAGCAGATTACACATTATATAATTGATGTAATTTTGCTTTTTTTGGTATCATGCCATTCTTGTACTACCAGGATTATTTTCCTTGTTCTCCAAAGAATAAGGAAGTCTACCTTGATCTGTTAAATGATGAAAGACAAGAAGAATGTGGTTAGAAAATAAAAAATCAACTTAAACCACTGAATCTTTTTCTTAAAAGGATTCTCTACAAAGAACTTTTCTCAAGGTTTTTTTTAAAGGCTAAAGAGAAAACTAAAATAAGGGTGGGAAGTTTTGAAACATTTTTACTAAATAATAAACAAGTAATCTCTTCTGGCTGCTTGTAGAGAAACCATGCCATTTTTGGGCCAAGATTGGAGATCCCCTGGATGGAGATGGGTTAAAACAGAAGATGGATGGAAAAGATGTGAACCCTTTAGTCCTGCACTTGAGGATGGGAATAATCAGCTGAATGATATCAGCCACACTGTGTAAGTTTAAAAAACAAAAAGTGATTTTGCATTAATTAATAGCAGGTGGGAAGGCAAAACTGACTTAATTTCCATTCAGAGTGCAACTGTTTGTGGTAGCTGATGTCATCTGTATACAAATGCAGTCATGTGTTTTGTTAGTTAGGCAGACAGGAGACCCCTGTGGAGATTGTCTGTCTTTTGTCACTGCTTTGTAAGTTGCTTATGTGAGGCAGCCAGATCCCTTCTTAGGCTATGTGTCTTTCAAAATAATAAAACTATAAGTACTTAAAAAAAACCCCAAGAAACCCTGCCCCAAAAGCCTGTCGAGTACTCTTTAAAGGTAAAAGTTACACTTGTAAAAATTGCAACTGCAGCAGGCATATTGAACTGTCACCTGCAGGTGAATGAAGGCTTTCTGCTGAGTGGGTGTTGGATTAGTTTGTGGCAGCCATAAAATACCTTTGCTCCAAATGCACCATCAGTGGTAGCTTAATGCTCATTCTCCAGCACAGTGTATGACTGTGTGCGCTCCTGTAGGACGGGTGAGAAAGAGATTAGATAAATAAAGCAATACTTGTGGCAAATGCCCACAGACTGCTGTGATGCAAATCGCTTTGGCAAAACAAATTTCTCCACAAAGAAGTAATTCTCAGGGATAGCATTCTTTGTCATAAATTCCAGCATAATGTGCTCATGAGGAGAGGGAACATTCAGTGTTTTGTTAGTCCAGTAAATGATAACTCATCTGGTTTAGAGAGGAAATTTACTGGGAAGCTAGGACTTGCTGCAGTCACACACCTGTGTTTTCTAAATTTGTGAAACAATCCTCAAGAGAGTTATCATGCAGTGAAGCACTATTATTGAGCTTAACCTACTGTTTTCTTCATGCCTTTTTTCCTTTTGTGTTCATCTGTCACTGATCTCATTTGGACTTCTTTATCCACACAGTCTGCGTGGATACAAAACTGTCTGGAAGAGTGTTCAGTAAGCCTTCAACATAAAAAAAATTGCCTTAAATACCCTTGAAAAACATCCTCTCTCACATATCTTTAATAATATACTTGGCAAATTAAGAGTAATCTAATAAGTATTTAGTAACTGTACAAATTGCTTCAAAAATAAGTATTGTGTAGGTTGCTTAATTAATAATGTTTGATAAGTATAAAAGTAATTATTAGTCTTTGGGAATACCATTAAGAAGTCTGCTCATAATTGTGTGTATGTATAAATGTATATATGTATCTTTTCCCCAAAGAGTAACATGAAGTATTTTTATTGCTTCTTTGAGCAAAAATCGTGGATTGACTTTTTTTTTTTTTTTTTCCCTCTGTAGTCTTGAAGGACCCTAGAATAGAACTCTTCTGGAGCCAAAAACTGTGGCTTTAATTTTTTTTTTTCTTCATTTTGCTTTTGTCTATTCAATTAAAAAATCTATGTTGTTCAAACTCAGACTAGAGAATTCAAGTTGGTACGTCTTGGCGTAGCAACACTACTTTGGAATAATTTCACTACACTTTTAACTTTGGATCTATGATTGTAACTTAAACTTTTTATATGCCAGTTAAGTTCTGCTGCTAAACTGTAATTAATGTCTATTTGCACAACATTATGGAACAATTTAGGGTGGAAGTGACCTCTGGTTGAAACACACACTCAAAGCAAGGCCAGCTGAGGTTGGGTTCTGCAGGGCCTTGCCCTGTTCAGTTTTGTGCTTTTCCAAGAGTGGAACTTCTTTTCTGGGCTCCTATTCTAAGTTCTGTTACTGACAATGTTATTTTTTGTTGTTGTTTTTGTACTGTTCTATGTTGTGTCATTATCCATTACCACTTGACTTACTGCTGCCCACCTACTCCAACCTTAGTCTCACTCAATCTTATTTATACCTCATAATAGAAGCAATCAGCAATCAGATTTCCCTCCACCCTCAGCTCTTAACCCTGAGCAAGGTCAGTTCTCTTACTTTGTGCCCCATGTGCTCTGGTACCTTGGTGACGCCCCACTGCAGTTGTTCCAGTATGACAATGTTTTCACTGTACTGGGGAGCCCAAACTAAACACAGTACTCCAGATGAGTACTCCTGCCAAATAAAGGTTCTTTCAGTCTGCAGGATACACTTTTGATAGCTCAAACCAGGGTGCAGTTGGCTTAACACAACACAAGGGCACACTGCTGACCTGTTTTCAGCTACTTATCCTCAAGACTCCTGGCTCCTTCCCTGCAAAACTGCTTCCTATCCCATCTGTACCCAGGATGTATCCAGGCTTGGGGCAGGGCTTCACACTGTGGGACAGCAATGTAAGATGTGTTGCTGGCTGGTTCTCTGTACCATCTTATGTTATCTGGAAATAATTATGGTGTATATTGAAGATAACTCAGCTTAGGAGATTTGTTAACATGATACAGCACTAAAAAAAAAGATATTTGATAAAGTGCTTCCTTGTGGAAGAAATATATAGCAAACAGTACAAAAATACCTGTTGGTCTCTCTTTAAGCTGCCCTGTGAATAGGGATGGTGGTGTATGCCGCCAGTTCTAGCAGGGTTTTTTTCATTCACATCCATTGTAAGGAATAATCTTTTTCACTAAAATATTCTGTGGGAATCTCTTCTGAAATTCATATTTTATTATTGTATTTAGTGGAGCATTTACAGCAGTTTTCCTTTATAAAGATGTAAATTCAAGCTATGCAGTTGAATGAAACCCTTTCTAGTTTTTGCTTCTATTCTCCTCTGTGAGAGAAAGTATAGATAGATACTTGCCAAACTTTGTCCCTTACCCATTGCAAATACTTTATCTTCATAAATTACAAAGATCTAATCTCAAACAAATTCAGAAATAAACCTTTAAGACACACAAGTTACTTGAAGAATGTGTTCCTATTAAAATAGAACTTTTAACTTTGCTTGGTGAGTCATCCAATGCCTTGATGAATCCAGCTGCTGAATTAGTAAAATTAGTGGACCTGATGGTAACTGCTTGAACAAATATAATCACTTGTGCAGGAACAGTTTTAATTATTTGGCATAATGCTTGAATAGTTGTCCTTTAGATATTTTTATGGAAACTAAGATAGAAAAAAGAAAAAGCGACCATTCTTAGTTATTTCCATAAGAGTGCTTTGTGTTCAAGGTATATAGTAGCTGGAAATGTGGCTTGGGCTGTGTGCATTCAAGCTCTGTGGTGTGAATGCTGCCGTGGCTACCTGTAAATTCAAGCAAAGGCAGACACTTCCAGTGCTATGGCACTGTGTCCTTGAAGTTTGGTGGTGGAGAGAAGCTTGCTGGGGGTGGAACTGCCTTACAGAATTGTATGCAAATGCCTTTCAGTAGCCTGCAACTTAGGAGTAAAGCTGTCTTATGCATTCATTTTGAGGTTAATGAAAGAGAATTAGACTCATAAGATTTTCGTGATGGTGATATTTACTTTTTTCTGTGTTAGGTTCATGTGAACTACTTGGGCTGGCAGGGTGGTCATTTCAGTCTGTGGTGTTTCTTTTCTAATTCTGTGATATTCAGTGTTCACAAGAGTGATTTTTGGCACTGGATAGAAGTCCTTTGATTTGAATCTATGAATCGATAACTATGCAGTATATTTGTCAAATGACAAAATCATTTGGTGCATGCACTTAGCTCAGGCTTTTCCATGGTCAAGCTGTGAGAGTCACTTCTAAAATACTCAGTGTGTCTCTGTATATAATTGCATGTCTGAGGGCCATGTGAGAAGAAGCAAGGGGATGAGGGAAAACAGTTGTAGCTCAGATAGCCCTGTCACATTTTCCATCATTTTAAGTGTCATACCCAAGAGGTTATTTAAATACTGCTATGAAATTACTTCTTTTGGAAAAACTGAAATTGTTGCATGATTTATCTAAGATGATATAGTTCTAGGGACACCAGGTACTTTGCTTTTAAAAGCTTTAGAATGATTTTTTTATGAAGTGTGTCATCAAGACAAGAGAGTAAGAATAGCTGTAAATTGGCAGTATTATGTATGTATTTAAATCCTGCCAGGTGCACGCAAGTGTCACGTGCAGTATTATAATAAAAACATTAAATTAAGGCTTCTGTTACACCATACGGCACGTGCAGCACTTGATTTCTTTCTTGTATCTTAGCTTGGTGTTTGAGGGGGCAGGGGTTGCTTTTGGAACAGTGGAGCAGCTTTATTACTTGTCAAGCAGCTCTGCAGGTTTCTGGAAGGAGTGCTAGCAGTCACTGGGTAACTCTGTGTATCTATCCCATTCTTCTGATGTCTGTGGGACCCTTGCTTTCATTCATTGCTTTCAGTCTAAAGGTTTGTCAAGAAGGGTGGTGTTATTTACAAATGAGTGGGGAAAGATTCTGTGTGAAGTGGGACAGAACATGAGGAAATAAAGCCTCATATCAGAAGATCCTCAGAGGTAACAGTCCAATTTGTCTTTTCTCTAAAGAGACTTGAGGAATTCTGGGAATGTCACAGGCAAATTTGAATGCTAGACAAAGGTGTTTGAAATAAGTCTTCATCTTTACAATTCCTTATGTTTATTGACTCCTTAAGCTGCCTTAGTTATTTATATGGTGCTTGAGGAAGTGTATCTTATGAGGGGCCAGGAGTGGGCTTCAAATCACTTCTGGCATGTTACTGGTCTAAATTACTTTTTAGGGACACTTACCTCCAGGAACAAAAGAAGGAATCTTTTCATATTAACCTTCCTCTTCGAAGGAGGCCTTCAGGAATGTGGCCTCCCATCCTCTCCCCACTGCTTGCCCTGCGACTAGGGGAGTGAGAGAGTTTCTGTGCTGCTTGGATTGTGTTGCAGAGTATCAGAACCTAGTCTTGTATCTGTTAGGATGAGAAAGCTCTGGGAGGACTCAATTTCTGGGTCTGTAGCAGCTCTTCAGATTCTGCCATAGCTTCTCATATGATGTGGTGATGCAGCCAATATATTAAATCATAATTAAATCAATTTTAGTGAGTTTAGAGATTGTCTATATCATAGCTTTGGGGGAAAAAAACAACAACCGAAACTGATGGATTGGAATGTTATATAATCAAATAACTTGTACTGACATTTTGCTTTTATCAGTTGCTTTGCTGTTGTCTCTTGCTTGTTTCTTCCCTCTGAACTAGTTTGCTGTTTGACCGGATGTGATATTTGGCACTGTTAGATAGAATATTTAAGCTGTTGAGTCTTTATCCTCTGCTTTAAAAATATTAAGGACTGAACTAAAGCCATCACCTTGGATTGAGCTCTCTCTGAATGCAGAGGTATGTTAGGTTTAAATCCTGAAAAAAAAAAGCTAAGATAAAACCAACTTTCTTTTTCTAAACCTCCTTGACTTGTTTATCTTTAAGCTGAGCTAGCGTGTACTGGTTAGAACAATTCAAAAGCTAAAAATTTCTTAGTGTTGTTTAACAGATGGTTCAAACCTGAAAATTTCAGCTCTGTAAGCTAGTAGCAATAGACCAAAATAATTTGAATTTTGTCACTTAATGTCCAGATGCAGGTTATTTTTGAAAAAAAATGTCCTTCAGTTTACAGTGTTCAGTTGTTTTAATCTGAAGTTCAACTGGCAGGGATGAAAAGCAATTTAGATTAAAAATAGTAAAGAACGTGAGGAGTTTCATATACAAGTTTGTTGCCAAAGAGCAGTAATGTAGAAATAAAAGGTCCCTCAGACTTCATTACCATGTATCCTTCATTATTCTTATCTGTGCAAGACTATGGCCTTCATATGAAGTATCTTCTTTCTCAGTTATCTGCAGAAATGGAAGGAAAACTTCATGAAGTGTAGATTTCCTGTAGCACAGGCAGTTTTTAAATGCATATAAATTTTAGGAGTGTTAGCTTATTGAAACAGATTTTCAGTAATTTGTATGTGCATTTTTTTCTATTCTCATTATATGTTCGATGGACAGAAACATTTGGTATAGTCCTCAGTGGTGGGTTACACAGTTATTTGTCAGGAGTGGCATAGGTGGAGTTGAGTGTCTCTGGCAGAAACTGACCACTTGGCTCTTGATGCTGTACAAATCATTGGTAAAACTGTGCCATGACGCTTGTAGTATATGCGGAGTTGTAAATCAAGAATCTCTTAAAAGAGATTTTCTTCTCCCCAAGGGTGTCAGTAGTAAGAGATGTCGTTCTTTGCTGGCTTTCTGCCCATGCCAAGATGGACAATAATTCTTCACAGACTGCAGTTAAGGCTTGGTCCACTTCAAATAATGGATTTTTGTACACCAGAACTTAGCAGAGTTTTACTGTTGTCCAGCTAGTACTGTGTCCTTAGTAGTCCTTTCTCAATGTCAGTAATGACTTAAAAGATCCTTCTTAGGAGGATACTTTTGCCTGTCTAATCACTTTGGCACAAAATTCAACCCCTCTGGGAAGAAAAGAAGACAGCTTCTCTCCAGATATTTGTTGCTATAGACAGTGAGATAAAGGATCTTAATTAAGAATTATTTCTTTTTTTTTTTTTCAGCTGGTAGACTTTAATGCAGAAGATTGTTAGATGTATGCATCTTAAATATTTATTGACTGTTATTCTAATTAGATGTTTTTATTTCAGTATCATAACTGGGGATGATGAGAATGAAGAAGTGTACAATACTGAGGACTGTGAGTTTGCAGCCAAGAAAAGGAAGAAAGATCATTTTAGGAATAACACAGATTCACAATGTAAGGCTGTTTTTATTCATTTATTTTAGAAGAGTCATGTAGGTTCAGAGAAATGCTATAATAGACATGTTATAGTCACTTAGAGAGTAGCCTTCCAAATTGTGTCCATTTCTGTACTGGCAACAAATTCTGGTGTCAAAAGTGATATGTCTTAACTGAACCTGTGTTGTTGATGATTGATTGTGTTGGATTTTTTTTTTTCAAAGACCCAAAGGTAATTCATTTAAGAATAGTAATTCCTGAGTATTAGGTGTCTTCTGCCACTAACCAGTGTTATGTTCTGTGGACTAGTTTTAGATTAAATTCCTCTGGATGCTTATGGGAGCTTCTGCTTCCCAAAGCAGATGGTTTATTCTTGCTTAATTCAAGTTCTAATTAATCATACAACTCCGGAATCAGTTCATAAATAAATGTATTTTGTCATAGGAATTGTATCTCTTGATAAAGATTTTATCAGTATTGACTTTTTTGGAAAGAATTTCCCTTTAAAAATTAAAATGTGAAAACCATTTTATCAGTTCTCATTTGTAAAAGATCACTTTTACTTCGAACTGCAAATGTGTATGACAGCAAGTAACCTATTGAAGCAGAGAATTTGGTAGAGTAGGTAAAGAAAGGTGAGTTGGTTAGCAACTACTTGGCATTTCTAATGCTTTGATCTTGAAATGATCTATTATTTGTGTATCCCCAAAGCTGTTAGAGAGGAAGAGAAGCTTGAAGCTTCAGGCAGGAGAAGCCTGCAAGCTTCTCCAGGCTTGTCTGAGTTTCAGGTATTTCAGAAAATCCAAGGGGCTGTATGGCTCTTGTGACAACACGTGAGACTTGTAACAGATGAAGGTCAGCCTGGTTGTCTTTATTAGTCTTGTATCCTTGACTTCCCTGCAGCCTTCTGCAGTTAGTTGAACCAAGTCAATGTAGAACAGGCACCTGTACAGAAGAAAATGGGTTAGAGGGGTGGAGTGGTCAGGAACAAAAGTGTTGTCTATATCTGCTCTACTTCCAAATGCTAAGGAGCCTGTTGTATTACAAAAAAAAAAAAAAAAGTCAAGAATTATGTAGGACCACTGTTACATCAGTGATTCGTCATAGCTGACAAAAGTTGTCATTCATCTGCCAGTTGTGTGCCAACTCCTGTGGTTTTAAAAAAAACATTTATGTAACTTTTCTATTATTTTCATGAGTCCATAACTTCTGAAAAATTTTGGTTATCTTTTCAGCCTTTATAAATTGCCTTTATTAAAACTGTTCTGCTATCTTATGAAGCATTTTATTGAAAATTGTATGTTTAGTTGAACTTCTTTCTGGAAGGCATTAACTAATGTGGAAGCCTAAAATAATCAAGGACAAGTTTTATTTTAGGTTTTTATCGTGAAAAGTGGATTTATGTTCATAAAGAAAGCACCAGGGAAGTAAGTCTGCATGGTGTGGGTCAATTAATTGACAGACAGTATACTGAAAAAAGTTTTTTTGCCACATGGTCTTAGGGGCTATACTTAACTCTCTTCATTGGCAAAACTGGACACCTGCACGTGGTGAGGGAAAGGCAGGTGGCAAAGTGACTTCTAGATAGGTGTTTATGGCAGAGATGTGGATCTTGCAAGGATAGACATACAGTTTTCTGCTACTTATCCAAGCCCATCTATCTTTCTGCTGTTGCTTTGAACTAAAATTGAAAGTATTTGCAAAACCAGAGAAATACCTCCAAAGTTACTTGCAGGCAGCCACCTGATACTTTGGGATCTTGGTGTAAATTTGAATGGAAGTAAGTAAAACATCAGTTTCAAATTTTACAAAGCGGATCTTTATTTTCAACAAAGTTCACATGCTTTCTGTTTGGGATATAAACTGTATCATGTAACTGTAAAGGGAATATGGAAGCTCTTGGAGTGACCTCTTGGGAAGTCAAGAGTTAAAATAAATCCACTGTATACAGAGATTAAACTGTCTTGGTGTGTGAGTTTCAATCCTGTGCTGATTGCCATGGCTGTCCGGGATGTGTGGAGCTTGAACACCAGTAAAGAGATTTTACATCCACATAGTCATGCCAGTCAGGAGAGCAGGAATGAGGTGAGGCTGATTCCTGTAATCATGCAGGCAAAAGTAGCTTTGCATTTTAGAGCTAAGAGAGATAATACATAGCTTTTTACTCAGGAAGGGCATGCTATTGAGGAGAGCTTACATAAAAGGACATCATGCAAGACTTTGCAGACCTTACAAACCAGTAACCCAGAGACTGCCTGTCTACATCTGAAGGGTACTTCAAAGCCTTTCACCAGATTCACAGCCCTCTTTCTGCTTTGTCTTCTAGAAGTGGTTGCTTAGATGGGTCTGCAAAAGTCTCAAGCATGCTTTTTCCCTTTGTGCTTCTCAAATTAGGGCGAGAAGGAGCAGGGGACAACAGACTGTCACTAGTCATTGTGGTGGTGTGGATGATAAGGTTAAGCTGAGGTTTAACAAGATAGGGAAGACAAGATAGGGATGACAAGATAGGAAAGTCTTGATAAGAAGCATGTGCAACATGCTATGGAAGAGCATTGAAATTAAAGAAAACCAAAAAAGTGCGTGTGTGTGGTTGAAATTAAATTGGAGATTTCTTGAATAATTTTCTCATGATGGTACATTGGGAAAGGTAGAGCTGTAGTTTCATAAAAATTGTTCAGGGAAATGTCTCTTATGTTAATGTCTTAAGTATGACCTAATTATAACTATTTAGCCAGAGAACAGCCACAAAATATTAAAATTTTGACTTAAGTTGTTCTCAGCAGCCTCTGAAACTTCCATTTTCACATTAGGTTGTGGAGAAGTACCAAAAGAAAATGCAGTTGCTCTTGGTGCATAAAAAGAAGTGCCTAAGCTTCTAGCACCTGGAAAATCTGGATGTTGAGACCATTTGTTCTTCTGATCCCAGAAGCAACTAGCTGTGTTCCCATCCTCAAGTGTGAATCAGATAATTCTCATAATTGTAGGCTAAGACAGCTGTACGAACTGGATCTTCCTTGTGCATGGCAAATGGGGACTCTTGGTAGCCATGAGAGAGTGCCAGCATTGAGGCCATGCAAGGGTGGAGTAGATTCCCAGGGAAATCAAATACCAGTCATGCCAGATTACACATTTAGTATGAATTGAAAGGCCTTGCCTACATACCTGGTAGTTACAAATAGCATATCTGGTTTCATTTAATTTCTTGTAGAACAAATAACTCTCCAGTTCAGAGGCACTGTATTTCCAGGGAGCATGGTATCCATTAGCATCAGCTGCACGTCAGAGTGCTTTTCTGAATGTTTTGCTCAATTTTGTCTTTGTTTCCTTCCATCTGAAGTGTATTTTTTTCACCTTTTCAGAGGCATGGCTATTGCACCTTGGGAGAAGCCTTTAACCGCTTAGACTTTTCAAGTGCAATTCAGGACATCAGGAGGTTCAATTACGTGGTCAAAGTAAGCTCTTTATTTTATATGCATATTATAAAAATGCATTTGCTGATGTGCCTGTGTGTACAAAAGGAATATTTTTGCACTGAAAAGATGATTTGTAATTGTATAAATATCCTGATCATATGTAATTTATAATGCAAGTAGCAACTTTCAACTGAGTAAATTTTCTTTGGTGAAAACTCATTATATGACTGTCTGAAAACCTCTAGCTTGAGGAGGATGATGATGGCCAGTGTACTATGTTATTTAGAGGGAAAAAATGGTAGTTTCAATTGTTGTTCATCAGTCTGAGTAATGAACTCTCTTTAAAGGTAAAATAATTTCTATACAACCCAAAATAGCAAAGTGTTATTAATCTTAAAGGTACTTTGCTGCATCTCAAATAGGTCTCAAAAAACAATTTCCAGAAGGATACTTGATGTGCAAATATTTTGCTATTTCTCTTCTCACCAGCCTTGTGATTCATTGCACAGGTGTTTTTTGTTGTTTTTTTTTTAATCAAGGACAAGATATCTATACATTTATCTTTGTTAACATTCCTTAAGACTTGAGACTCCAGCCTTAATTACTTCATTGCTTCACCAGCTGCCTACTTGGAAATGCCTTTTCTGGGGATACTGATCTCTTTCTAGCCCGAGGTTTTTATTATCTAACTTGAGGTACTAAAGTGCTCATCCCATCTCCTAGAGAAGCTCAAAATGTGAGTCATATCAGGACTAGAGTTCTGTTCATTGGTGAGGCTGTTCACAAGTATTGTATTTCTTGGAATGCATCCAGAACTTGAAAAGACACAAATATTAAATAAACCAGGAGAACACCCTTACCACTAGGCTGTGGACTATTTGGAGAGAAAACACATTCTATCCATCCCTGTGAAGCTGAGGCAATGTATTGCACTTTCAGAAAAACAAGAGATTTGGAAACAAAGCAAAAAGGATTTGCTTCCAGGCTAGTGGTTAGGCTCCTTGCCTGATTTGTTCCCCTTGCAGGGTTTGGGGGATTTTTTGTTTTTTGGGGTTTTTTTTGGTATATGTATGTGTTGTGGTTTAGAACATTATTTTTTAATATTAGTTTTTGGGAGCAGAATTAAGAGCCTTGATCCTTCCCAAGACTTTTCAGCCTTGAACAGTAGGAAGAAGAAAAGCCAAAGCACTTTAAAAAGGTGGTTTGGTATAAATGGTGTCAACCTTGGGTGCCTCACTTGAGCAGCACACAGGTAAAAGGAGTGCAGATCTAGAATTTTCCATTTGTTCTGGATGCTGCAGTGCCAAACTGGGTTACTCAAAACAGCTGATCAAGTCAAAGTGCAAAGTCCAGCATAAGCATGTTGACCATTTTTTTTTCTGTTCACCAAGAAGTAGAAAGTCCTGATTTAGTCAGCCAGGCTTAAGATTGAGGAAGGAGCAGTACTTTAAAATTCAGAAACTTGGCTTTGCAATCTAAAACATTATTCTACTAATAGAAGACCCTAAGAAATCTAGGTGAATTTAAAATAGTAGACAGACTTTCAAAATCCTTTAAATGTTTTAGAATTTATTTGGAATTTTTGAAATTTAGAATTGTTTTACAAATACAAAACTTTAATCATGTCCTTGCATCAGTTCCCCTGAGGTGGTGGCTGTTTTTTTTGATAGCAAAGTATAAATCAAGAATACTGTTTTTAAAGACCAAACCCTACTCTAGCTCTTCCTTGATTCCAGACAATCAAGATGATTCTCCAACTAACTACAAACATGCCATTCATTGTTAAAAGTTAATATTGATATCCGTCCAGGACCCTTTGAGGATGAGCAGTGGTGGGGGGAAGGTGGGATCAGATAGTTTTTTGTATTTGTTGGTTCTGTAGTGTATTGATAACTTTGTAGCCATATAATTCTGATACATTGAATTTGATATGGGTGGGTTTTGTCCAAATGTTTGAGTAAACAGGTGATCCATTCAAAGTTACAATCTCTAGTAGACAACATAAGCCAAGGCTCTGCATGTATCTATCAGTGTGTGAGCTCCTTGTACTTCCTGCTACCTTGTTTTTTGCTAGAATTGTCTTAATCCTTACATATTAACTTTCACTGAAATTGAATCTTCATTAAAATAAGTCAGGTGGAATTTGTTTCTTCTTTAGACTGACATAACTGATGTTTTTTTAAATTAATCAAGAGAAGTGTATCTGCTTGCTTGAACTGGCAGACTGCCAGAGACCTCTAGGTGTGTTCTAAATTATTAATCAAGTTAATAGGTTTTGAAAAAGCCAACGAAGAGATCCTGATACCTATTTATACAGTTTTTGAGACTAGATTGCTTGTATTTAAATACATCAGGACAATTATTTCTTTCTTTCATAGTACATAATGTTTTGTCAGAGATTGTGCAGAGAAGCCAGAAGTAACATTATTAAATCAGGGACAGAACAGGTGTATTCTTTCTTACTCCCAAGGAAATTAATGTTGAATGAAGTGCCAAGCTGGTGTTTTAGAAATGAAGATACAATATAATTTTTGGCAAGCTTAATCTTTCATCCTCTGTGCCAACACTTGATGCTGCCGTACACCGTAGGGAATGCTGTTTTCTGCTCCATTCTTTCCTTTTCACCTGTGTTGAGAACTCGTGTTCTGAGCTCGTTGTTACAAAGTGCAATCACAAAGCTCAGTGTCATGCCTCTAAACATTGCAATGGTGGCACATCAGCAAAGTCCCTCATATTAAGAGACCACATTTTGTTGAAGAGCTAATGGTTATCAGCTACAAAATGTAAACTGAAGTGTAGAAGCAAATGTGCCAGAATGGAGCAAGGGCTGTCTCTGGTAGCTATAGCTCGGCATTCATGTGCAGCAAGAGCTTGAGCTGTTTTGATTACTTTGCTCTAAACCATTGCCACTGTTCTTGTCACTTTTTTGTTCACTGTGGTTTCAGAGACAGATGTGTGGACAGCCAGGAATTCTTACTATAATAGTTAAGGGAAAGTTACTGATCTGGTTTGTACACTGCTCGCTATTAGATTGCTGTGGTTTATTCTTCCAGGGACCTGAATGTGCATCTAATACAGAAATTGTTTTTTCCCTAGTTTGGGCAAAATAGGGTATTTCCTCTCCATGAGTAGAAAGTAGTGCACTAAATCCATCACACTTCAAGTTTGGCCAGTGTGGTACCTTAACTCAGAAGCTGTAATTCTGGTAGCTGGTATCAGTTCAGAGTGATGCTCCTGGCCACTACGTCTGTGTCTTGGATTGAAGACAGGTATTTGCTGGGGAAGGCAGGAGTCTTTGGAAACCCCCTCCTTTTGAATTACTAAAATTAAACGGCCTTTGGGCAAGATATGGGGAGGAATAACAGTCTTTTATTAGTGAGTATAATAAGATACATATGAACAATAACGACGGTATTAACAATAACTACAAAAAAAAGTCAGGGACCCCCGCGGCAAAGATGGGAAGAGGGATGGGGGAAGCTTTGCTTCACAAACCCCCGGCCATAGGTGTTCTGACAGGCCTCTGAGGAGAAAGGAAGAACTTTGGGATGGAACGCAGGAGTCCTGGTGCAGGGATGGATGAGATGGGTGAGATGGGTTGGCCGTTCTTCCCGCAGTCTCAGCAGGGCATCCCAGCAGGGCAGTGCGTTGTGCCATGAGTGAGCAGAAGAAGCAGCCACCATAGGGGAAGCTCTGTCCCAGTTAAAAACGAGCCTCTGTCCCACTCCGCTATCGCAGCTCTGAGTGCCTTCCCCTCGCTAGGGTGCAAGCCTACACCCTATCTGCCCCCTCCCCACTTCCCCCCCTGGACCGCTGAGGTATTTTTGTTTTGCAAAATAGCTTAAAGTGTCGGCCATCAGGTTCCCAGCAATAAATGGGATAGATTCGCACCCAATCCCCAACAGTCTGTCAGGGACTTCAGGACCCAGCCACATCCAAGTTCACATTTATATTTGTGAGCCCCCAAAACAGACTCTCTCTCTTGCTTCACTACAGCTCACTCTCTGTCATGTGCTTTGTCATAGCTACCACCAGAGACAAGTATTTGTACAGTATTTTGAAAGTGTACATCCTTCAGAAATTGTTCATGAGATGCCAGTGGGAATGCTTAAAGCTTTCCACGTTGTACTTTGTCTTCTGAATTCTGTAGTTATATTTTCGCAAAATTCCAATGCAGGCTGTTGTAGGTGAGTGTATGCACTAAGTGTGTGTTTAAAACCATTCTTTACTTCTGTCATTCTTCTGACTTTTTATTTTTGTCATAGCTTTTGCAGTTAATTGCAAAATCGCAGTTAACTTCACTGAGTGGTGCAGCACAGAAGAACTACTTTAACATTTTGGACAAAATTGTGCAGAAGGGTAAGACCTAAGGATTTGCAGTCAGACTGTTCAGATTTAATTGCTGTAACTAAGCTATCAAGTGGTTGTTTTGTTTTGGGGTTTTTTTTGTTAGTTTTATTACCATTTTTACATTGTAAGACATAGCAATAGCATACTTAATTAGTGCCAGGTTTCATACTTCCCATACCATGATTGATTGCAGTAAGTTTTTTTCTCTTAGTAATTTAACAAAGTCTGTTGAAACACATTGGTGAAATTAAGTGACATATAGATTCTATCCAAAAAGTATTGGTTACTGTTAAATTATACTCTTCACAAAATGCAAAAGCTTTCAGGTTAATAAAATGTATGGTTTTAGGTTTGCATGATGTACTGAGACTCAAAAAACAAACATTGTGATTATTTTAAGAAAAAGCCATTACATTATTTTTTTTCTGGTGACCACACTAAATGGAGATGTTATACTGTCTGCTTTGAACTGAAGAAATTGGATTTACAACTACCCGTTTAGCATTAAGTTTATTAAATGCATGTTTTTTTTGCACCAGGTTGGCTTGTCAAATTGTTTATTATTGATCTTGTACATAAGGAACAGCACCAATGAATGTCATGGTGGGAATCAGGACAGTTATTTGTACACAAACAATTGAGTTGTAATTAATTCATCTAAAAAGAATTGTTGATTAGCTTGAGCTATTAGTACGATTAACTCTGCCAACCAAAATTGTATTTGGTTTGTTTTGTTTTCCAGTTATGGAAGACCAATATAATCCGCGATTGATCAAAGATCTTCTACAGGATCTGAGTTCTACTCTCTGTATACTGATTAGGGGAGTAGGAAAATCTGTGTTGGTAGGCAACATCAATATTTGGATTTGCCGATTAGAAACTGTCCTTCTGTGGCAACAACAATTAAAAAATCTTCAGATGAACAAGGTATATTATTAAATCATATTAATTAATATTTGGGGGAGGGGAATTATGTTGAAGATTGCACAAGGATGTGTAAGTGAACCAAGTTTCAAATATATTTTGCACATTTTTACTTGTTTTGTTTTATAAAGAAGTAATGTGAAATTAACTCTTTGACATTAACTTAATTTTGTAATGTTATAATAGCTTTTCTCTAATGAAAACTGCTACAGTGTCTGCACTGCTGCTTTGTAGTAGAGATGTATAGATAGAATTGGTTTTCCCACTCAAATAAGTTTAAAAAAATTCTCTAGTTTGTCAGATGTGGGGGAAAAGCCCCAATTTTTAGTTCCAAAATAAATTTTCTGCAATTGAAGAAATAAAAATCTAAAAGACTTTTTGGAGGTGCATCAATTCAAGTTGCAATTTTACAGGTTTATTCATTAGCGCAGTTGCCTTCTTTAAAAAAAAAAAAGAAAAAAAAGATAATGAATTCAGCATCTGGATTCTTCTCATGTGACTGTGTTGAAAGCATGTGGTGTGCACTGTTCCAGGGTTTTATAGTGGAAACTTCTGATGATAAGCAGACAATTTTTTTTTTTAAACTGACTGGATTACTCCTGAAAGAAATGCTATAAGATATTGCTCACTGTAAAGTCATACAAGTGCTTTATCTATTGGCTTTCAGCTATGAAATTTTGAAATTGTCCTTTCTTTGTGAGCTGGTTATCTGAATAACCAGCTGCTTTTGGAATAGAAAGGAGAAATGAGAAAGCTGGTCTCAGCAGTTTTCATGTGCCAGGCAGCCCCAGCACAGACACTTCTGAGGCAGTGCAGTTACTGCTGCACTTGTTTCCTTCCAGCCTGACACTTCCCTTGGAGCTGTTTTACACTGGCTGCAGTAGCTCATGAGAAATCTTGCATCTGCAGTGCTCTCATGTTCATTCCTCAGCAGGGGACAGCCCCAGCAGTGTTTGTACCAGACGACTCTGTGGAAGGTCTGCTCTGTCAGCGAGGTGAATGGCTGGGGAGGAAACACACCCACAGGGGTGTGAGCCTGCCAGTGCAGGGCTGCTGTGCTGCTGCCACCTTGTGCCAGGGCAGCTCTGCTCCCTGGGGCTGGCAGCTGCCCATGTCCCCTCCCTGCCAGCTGGGACACTGCCTCCAGCCTGCTGGGCCTGGCCACCTGGCACTGTGGGCTCCAGCTTTAGTCGTGTAGGAGCTGTGCTGTAGCTTACCCCAGTACAGCTCACAGAGGTGTATAGTCCTATTGAAAACTTTCTCAGTGCTCTCATCTGTCACCTCTGCAGATCTTCTCATTTATAAATGAGGAGGAGCTTTCTCTAGACTTCAGAAATTATCCCTCTCTCTTCTGTCTCTGACTTCTAAAATGCTTTCATTTCCTGTCTCTGGTCTTCAGTCCTGTATTCTGTTCTGTACGGTAGTTGTCTTAAAGCAAGTCAACATGTGTTTTGTTTGTTAATAAAAATTGAGAAACTAGTGATCCAACGAGTTAGAAATAATTGGTTCATGCCTTTCTTATAGTTAAGGCTTTAGCACACTAGAGATGGAATTGACTATATTACAGTTTTCAAGGCTGCATAGTATTATTGTGAGAGAACAGAAGGTTTTCAAAAATTATTTGAAATATAAATAATGGATTTAGGATGTGTTTATTTTAATAGTAGAAAAGCTGTGAGTTATAAAGCTTACAGTTTGTTGCTTCTTCTGTACCATTAGTCATTTAAATTTTCAGCAGCAGTTAGAAAATAATTGTAGGCGAGAATTAACTATAGATTTTACTCAATGATTTGAAAAAATTAAACTAAGACCTAAGATGCCTCTAAACTAAAGAATCTTACTTGTACTTTATACTCTCATGATTTTTAAGCTAAAAGTCTTCAACTCTTATTTGCAGCAAGTCAACAATGGACTTACACTTAGCGATCTTCCTCTCCATATGTTGAATAACATCTTATACAGGTTCTCTGATGGCTGGGACATTATTACTCTGGGTCAAGTGACCCCGACTTTGTACATGCTTAGTGAAGACAGACAGTTGTGGAAAAAACTCTGCCAGTACCATTTTGCAGAAAAGCAGGTAATAAACTCTGTTATTTGTACAAATTTAGCCTTTTTCATATCATATACTAATAATGGAGCATGAAATTGCCCTTCTTGAGATAAAAGTATATAAATTGTGCAGCAGTCGTGAATCTTCTCTGTATTTGGGGCTTGATTCCTCCTAAATATTGCATTCAGTATGTCTTTGAGTTTAGGATGACTACTGGTCTGTTTCCTTGCATTATTTTTAAAAATGAACTCACAGACATACTGAATGCAATATTTAGGAGGAATCAAGCCTCAAATACAGAGAATATTCATGATTACTGCACAATGATTACAATATGGGCTTTTTTAAAAACTGCCTAACTAGTGTTCCTCTGAAGTAGAGCTTGCTTTACCAACTAAGGTAAGCAGACAGGTTGTGCAAACGATTAAGCTACATGAAAATTCTGGAGAAGCCAAATCGAATTTTTGCTAAGAAGGCTAGAACAAATGCTTTGAAATTAATAACAGAGAGAGAAACAGTGCTTTCCTGTCACTTCCTCAGAGAGAGCATTAAATTAATCTAGGAATGACTCCAGAACTGTCATCGTTTTTTGACATTAATAAATGTTGGGAAAAAATTCAGACTAGGTGAAAATAAACCTAAGAAAATACAAGGTACCTCATCAGAGCAGGAGGAAGAGCTTTTGAAACCTAGTACATTCTGTACTGGAGGAAGCCAAAGCACCCATTCTTAAATCTGGCAGGTTGAAGTTGCTTGGTGACTACCAGATTAAGCATTATTGTAATGGGGAAGACAGAACTGGAGCTCAATTAACTCATGCACCATTGACCCAAATAAGGTTTGTGGGTTTTTTTTGGTGAGATGAGAGGTTTTAAAATTAACTGTGGAAAAACAAGACACACAAAAGCAAACTGAAAACCCATCTTCAGAAGCAGTCCAGAAGAATTCAAGGGGAAGTTACAAGGATAACAGATTTAAGCTTATGTAGTAGTTGAGTGGATTTTGAGGGTACATGAGATAAGCTCTATTGAACAGTGACAAAACTGGTTAGAGAGACAAACTTCTTATACTAGGGTAATGCAGAGAAAAAGATCCTTAAGGCTTTCAGTGAAATTAGCTGTCCCTGTGCCACATAACGGACTCTTGTACACAGTGTTTCCAGTGTGTTTCCTGAATGTTCACCTTCAATTTCTTACTAAGTTAATATCTAATGATATTCCCATATCAATTTCTACTACTTCTCTTTAAAAGTGTACTGGCTTAATAAGCCCCAGAATCACATTTGGTTGTTTTTATCTGTCTTCTGCAGTGTGTTTGTTGAGCCATTGAAACAACCACAAAAACATAACTGATATCTGAAGAGCACTTTTGGAAAAAATGAGAGCCATTATGAAACAATGTGAAGTGTAACTGAAATCAGGAAGGCAGTGCTAGGCTCTCCCCATTCAGGAATCGTCTTCTGAATGAGGAAATCCCTCAATATATGAGCATTTAACCACACTGAGTGGAACAGAAGTCTTTTATTATACATACTTAATAAACCTTGTCTGTCTCTCAAGCTGGGAAGAAATAGCTGTTGTGCAGCAGCTAATCTTTACATGCAGATTCGGTCCTCAAGAAGTACATCAATCACTAATTATTGCTATCCTTCTAGAAAGATCACAGCCAAATGTGAAAAAATAAACATGTACATGCTTTTAAAATTAAAGAAAGCTTTATTCAAATCCATAATGCTTTAACAGAAAGCCACTATCTATAATGCACAATCATGCTTTTAAATCACATTCCTGAGTGGTTTGGGATTTTTTAAAGGATAAAATTAATTGCTTACAGTTCTAAATACTGTTTTGTTAAACACTTCTTGACTATAATTAGAATAATTTTGAGACAGTAGAATTAGATCAGCTGTGTATGGCCTAGTTTTTCTTGGCAAATATACACTCTCCTATTTTTAGTCTTTGCTTTCCGTCTTTTTTGTGGCCAGATCTCTCTCACTGCTCTGCAGAGATGCATGATGTCATAATATCGACTTCAAAGAATTCTAGTTACAAAACTTCAGTTTAACTACCTTCCCCCCACCTTCCCCTGTCCTTTGCCAGAATTGACTACAACCATTTTAAAGGAAGATATTCATTTTATGTCTAGTTTTGTAGGCATTTGATTCCATCAGAGAAAGGTCACATTGACTGGAAGCTGATGTACTTTGCACTTCAGAAATATTACCCAATAAAGGAACAGTACGGGGACACCTTGCATTTCTGTCGACACTGTAGTATTCTCTTTTGGAAGGTAAGAGATTTGGAACAGATAATCAGAAATAAGTTCAAACAGCTGTTGGTGATCATCTGCAAGAAAAATATTAAGGTCATCTTAACTTTATCATGGGAAAGGTGGTTGGATAACTAATATCTAACTTCAAAATAATAGATAAAACTTCCATATAAAATCTGTGTTAAATTCTAAAGTTATTCTTAATCTTGCTTTCTTATTTCTTGATATCTGATAACCTCAATAGTTAGAATTGCAATGAAAAGTGCTGTGTGGAAAGTGCCATGTGAGGGACTAGTCTGAAGTTAGAGTTTTTAAAGTTTTTAATGACTCCATGGTAATCAATGCATTTCTAATGAGAAATAATTACTACCATTTTTCTGACCATGTTGGTGTAGAGCTCTGTATTTTGATATTTTTGCTTCTAGCCGACATGAAGCTTTGGATGAAGTTTTAAACATTCCTCTGAATGTGTTTTACCCTGGTCTTGAGGTTTACCATTAAGCATATGTTGTCTTAGAGGATGATTTTAATTTCAGTAGGGCATTCTCTTCTTTAACATGTGTGATTACGTAATCTTGCTTTTGCTCTGTGTTGGACTGTAATAGGACCTTCTGGTTAGTGAGACTTCTTTAATTTTATGGCTGAGAGATCAGATATGGGTAGTGTTAAGTGGACAGCAAAGAGCAAGAAATCTTTGAGAAATCTTGGAATATACCCATATTACTCATATTCTAATTAACATAAATTATTTGTTCTTCTGTCATTTTTCTGTGATTTTAGGAGAAGTTTTATGTCAGTGTGAGGCTTTTTCATTTTCCTTCAAAAAATCCTAGGCTGTTTAGCAGGATAAGCTAAATCCTGCTAGAAATAGCAGGTTCCTTAACAATTATAACCTGAAGTTGGGTGTTTTTAATATCACAGGGGCCCTTCCAGGTAGTTGTTTTGCAAAATTCATAGTAGGAAAGCAGGTAGCCGGAATTGGCTTCTACTGTGACAAGCCTGGCATTTTCTGAAGGATCTGTTTTAAGGATGACTAAGAACTTTCATTACAGTGGAATAAGTCTTTAGCATGTAGCTCAAGATGTAGGGTAAAGCCTCTCTTTGAAAGGGGGAATTTCAAAGGTAAGTACACAGGTACACTTAAATGGGCGTTTGTGGTATCAGAGTTCTCAGGATTTTCTGCCTTCACTGGGTAGAGTTAATGCTTTCTACACTAAATTTCTCTCATTTTGATCTTGGTATAATTGAAAGTACAGGTCTCTAATATTAGGAATTACTTTAAATGAGTTTGGAATTAAATGTTTAGCTTTGGAGATGTTTTGATACTAAGAGGCAGTGAACCAGTGCAGGTTGTAGTAGTAGTCCAGTAGTAGATTATAACAATCAAGTTGACAAGACACCTGTTCTGATGTACTGCTGGAATAATAGGGCTCATTTTTGACTTTTAAATTATTTGAAACACAGCACAGGAAGTTCTAAAGGTACTTTGGATTGATGAGCAATACCTCCTAGATCACCATTCCAGTGCTGACTGCCTCATCCTAGAGATCTGGGCAGGTCTGAAAGTGACAGTGCAGTTCCAGATTGGTTGTGTGCTTCTGCACAAAAATACTGGAGCAGGTGTTTGGGATGGGCTGTTTTTAACAGGAGCAGGTTGAGGAAAGCCATTATCCCTTCTCATGCAGCACACCTTAGACCATCTGAGATAGAGAAGCCAGTGAGGCTCCGAGCACAGCCAGGTACTGATAAAGGGATGAAGTTCAGGTGAGGCTGGAGGGCTTGCCCTGTGAGGAGGGGCTGGAGAAGACTGCTTCAGGGGGACACAAGAGCCTGCCATGAGGACAGCCAAGCAAGGGAGCAGTTTGGCCATAGAGCTGATGCAGTTCCCATCCTGGATTTGGTCAGGAACTGACTGAATAAAGCTCAGAGCAGCCTGGTCTGATCTCACAGCTTAGTCTGAAGCAGGAGGCTGGGCTAGAGACCTCCTGCAGTGCCTCCCAGCCTGATCATTCTGAGAGCCTACCTTGCAGTATTCCTTCTCTAGTCTTGGCATCTAAGTCTTGTCTCTGTCTAAAAATAAATGACAATCAGGATGAAATAGATTGTTAAATGAATTGATTTATGCATAATTAGCACCCTTATTGGCAGGGACAGGTTAATTGTTCATCTGAAATACTGTCCCTCTTTTTACAGGGCAATGTGGGTCACGTAGTGCTGGTCACTCAGGTACAGGGGGGGAAAAGTAGTGGATTTTTGGTTTTTTTTTTCAGACTCTTGTGGCTATATTCTTTCCCAAGCTTGCTAAGAAAGGTAAGAAGTAAAGCAGGGGTGAGGGCCAAAGGGACAGGAGGTACTTTGTTAATTCTAGATAAATCCTTTGCTAGGTGAAAATATTTCTTAATCAGAACTTTTTTTGGGCTTTGACAATTTATTCAAGCTTCAGTATCATACTTGATTAGAAAGATTGTTAAATTAAATATGTATATGAGCGTTTGACATACAATTATATCTGTAATGCATAGCAAGAAAAACCCAAAATAAAAAAAACACTACCACCTAGTCCAAATTTTAAAAGAGAAATCACATTACTTTACAAAAGAAAAGTAGCAAGTGTTTGAATCTTGAAACAAATGGAAGCACTGTATTCAAATAGCTGATAATGTGTAAAAAAATTGTTTCTTCTTTTAATGGTACAATTCAGAAGTCAGGCAACTTTTGTTTCCAAGGTCATTCAGAAGAACTTCAGGCAGAGCTGAACATTTCTTCATAAGGCATCTATTTTTATTTTTCTTCCTTCATTAAAGAACAAAATTATTGGAATAGTTGCAGAGAAAAAAGTGCTGAAGTGATCAGGGCATGAAGAAGGCTAGGAATGATTTATTTCTTTTAACTCAGCTGTGTTAAGGCTAACAATGAATATGACTGCTCTCCATAAACTGTTTTTGGAGACAGAGAAGTGGTGCCTAAGCATGAGACTACTTAGGGAAACTATTTACACTAAGGGACATCCTCGATGAAGTAGACTGTGGTTTTGAGTAAGTGTGCTGAGAGTTTCTAGGAACCAGAGCCACAAGGGTCTAAAACAGCCCAAAAGCATAGGCCTAGCTAGTGATGAGAAGAATTTTCAGCAATTTATGAAATAGGTAATGTAATTTCTGACAACGTGAGAGGGCTACACACAGGAAATTCTTGGAACCCTCTGTTTTGTGTTCTTTTCAAAGAAGGCCTTGCAAAAGGAGGGACTGATGGCCACTGAATTGAAATACCTATTGAATTGCTGAAGTAGGGAGATGACTTTTCACTTTTCCAGTATGCTAAAAGAATCATAGTGGGTTTTTAACTAGGAAGAGGCATTTGTATTCCTGTACTTGTCTAAAATCTGTAATCAAGTAATTTTTAATATAGCATGTAGAAGTCTCCTAAATTTTTTGTTGGAAGTACAATGACTTTTGTACTCTTCTGTGTTAGGAGGGAGTCATAAGAAAATTTTCATATTGAATGTCTGTTTTCAAAATGACTTCTTGCTAAAGCATTTTTCTATGATGAAACTAAAAAAAAACCACGTAAATTCAGTAGTGCAAAAATAATGACTAATTATTGTGCCATGCCTCTGTGAATGCTTTCATGTATACTGTTTCTTCTGTTCCACTAGGCACCATTGAAGTTGTGGCAGATTCTTTTATTTTCCTCGGCTTGCTTAGTAGCACTTTTCAGTTACCTCAGACATGGCCACAGAAGCTGAAATACCTTTTCTTTAAGTTTGCAGGGCTTTATGAGAACAGTGTAATCACTTCACATAACACTTGGTTTTGGTCTTCTTGCCACTTGTGCTGATTTTGGTTCTCACAAAGCTGCTTGTGATGCGCCATAAGAATAAAAGACTTTTTCTAAATGGCTTATGAACCTTTGCTTAAATAAACCTTAACTCTGCTTCTTTTACTTTATGGCTCTCCTTCCTGCTTCCTTCTTCACGATCCCAAAGGACTACCACCTTGCTTTGTTACTCCAGGTATTTCCTGTGTCTCATCTGTTTTCATTGCTGACTGTTCCGTAATGTCAAAGTGAATAATGTGTTCCTTTCTGATTGTCTGATGCTCTTTGTTTTGATTTTTGTTTCTGCATATCAGTTTAGCAGCAGGAGTAGTTTGTTTCTTGTTCCCTTTTAGATATAGGTAGTGATGACTTCCCATCTCAGCTTTTCATCATTTTATCTTTTATTATTGCCATATTCCCTCTTAATGCCATTAAAACTAGGAGCCATAATTCAGTTTCTAATGAGCATAGGTGTCAGTGAGATCAGACAGATTTTGCTGAGAAATAGGTTTCTCTGCACTTGGTGTTATTATAACTGTTTCCTGCATTCCCTGATGTATTTATTTCAGTACTTAAATCTGATGAGTAGTATGTACCTCAGATAACTTTCATACAAAGGTACTAAAATTGATTTTTCTGCACTCAGAATGCTGTAGTTGTATTAACTTTTATGGAGAATTTCTCTGAAAAGAAATTTTCCAAAACAGGCTGCATGTGACTTGGGATAGTCAAGGGAAGCAATTACATAGTTGCCTTCTGAATAAAGAAATAATGAAAATACTTAGACAGAGCTTTTTAATGTCTAGCTATGCTAAATCTTGAGGGAAACAACTACATTTGCCAATAAACACTCCTCCTGGGGAATTCTCTTCTTACTTTGAAAGAAGTCTGCTTTAGCTTTGGAACATTGAAATAAAATTATTTTAACACTTTATTAAATGTAATTCCAATGAAAATGTATTCCTCTTGAAATATGGAATACTAATAATTACAAGAAAGTTGTGATTCTTCTTTTCAGTCCTCATCACTTTTTTCACGGTAACGTTTATGTTGTTTTCAGTAACTAAAAACACCAATAAATGAGATTTTTATTGCACCTGTAATTCCCGACTGGGTAAAACTTTCAAAAGTGTTTTTATAATGATGTGCAGAGAAAGCAGCATGTTACAAACTCAGTCTGAAATATTCAGGAGTACAAATAAGTACGAAAAGAGGAAAAACCCTACCTTGTTTCCCGGAATTATAATTCTGATGGTGTTTTTTCCTGGAAATTAGGAAAGTAATGACATTACATTGACATGGCAATGGGTAGAGAAGATAATAGTCCATTAGCAATTACTTTTAAGATTGTTTTCTGGTGTGGGACAGCTCTTTCTTGCAGATGTCATCTCAAGAGGAACGTGTTAAGTTTAACACTTCTGGTTTTGGTCTTGGTCATCTGTTCTTTCTCATCTCCAGATTCCCCCAATAGACAGTTCTACCTGGTTCTCTTTTTGTGTGTGTGTGTGTTTGTCTTTCCCTCTGTGTCATGAATCTAACAACTGTTTCTCAGGTGATGTTAAAGCAAGTATTAAAAAGAGTTGGGAGGATGAGAAGGTGATACCACCTGGTGTGTTCCTGTACTCCTCCATGGACTTAATGGAAACACACAAACAATAAATCTATTGAGTAACAATTTTCACTGGAAAAGCTGAACATTATTTATGATGTTTCACCTGGTGCACTTTGGTGCTGCCAAGACTTTGGGTGGGAATGTGGCAGTGAGAAAAAAAATCACTTAGAGATTCTTTCCTTCAATTAACTGAATTACATGTAATTTCATTTCCTGTGGAAACAAAAGCAATGAACACCATAGTAGTCTATGATCTATTTGTCATGTATTTATCTAGTGTTCCTGCCTTACGTGGTGCATTTACCATCATTGTTGGAAAAGGGACAGAAACTCCTTAAAGCCTGGCAAAGAAACTTCTGAGCCTTACAACAGACAAGTTGTTTAACTTCTCCATTGAACTATCTCATTACACCTCTGCATTTCCCTAATTTAGGGGGTTTTAATAAGATGCAAAACAGGACTTTTTGTTCAAACAGGAATTTTAATCTTAAATAATCTGACAGTTCTGGTGAGCTCAAATTTCTGTAAGAGGAAAGAAAGCACTGCAGGCTTAGTGAATTTATATTGACACAGCCTTTCCAGCCTAACTTCTCTATTCCTACCTTGCCTAGGTGCCAACTTCTGTTTTAAAGCAGTGCTTTCATTCCACTTGGGGAAAAGGTAGGAGTGAGAGACAAAAGAAAGACTGAGGGGGGGAATGTAGCAAGGTAGGAAAGCTTTTAAGACTGGGAATTCAAACACACTGTTAAGGTTCTTTGAGGAAGTATCTGCTGCCCATCGTTTCAAAGCAAGGGACTCATTTTCCCCCAGAGCAATAGATGACTTGAGGTTTTGATTGAACATATAATTTTGGTTCAACAAAGCAGGTCCTTTTTTGCCTTTTTATTATGCTTATCAAAAAACAATGAGTAAGAAAGATGATACTTTTTCAAGGGCTTCAACTCAGGTTCTGTTTTTGGTAGAAGGAGAGAAGTGTTCTTGGGTTTAGGTTTTTTTGGTTGTGTTTTTTTCTTTTTTTCCTAAATTGGGAGTGAAGGAAGACTGAATATGGAAAGAAAACTTACTTATTTTTCTCCTTCATTTTTCAGGATACAGGACACCCCTGCACAGCCAGTGATCCAAACACCTGTCTCATGCCAGTATCTCCTCAGCATTTCATTGATCTCTTCAAATTTTGAGATGTTCAGTAGCTGTTCTCCTGTGTTTGTGGCCATTTTTGTGAAGAGTCAGGCAGGATACGTTATGCTTTTTGTGCAATATATTTAAGTGTATGTTTTATTGTGGTTTAAAAAAAAATAAACGGGGGGAGATTATCAGAGAAGTTCATTTGCCATATTGCTTTTGTGCAGAATAGAGAGGAGGAAGGGAGAAACATTAAGAAAATTTCGTTGTCAGGAAATCTCCAGTGGACTTTTTTTCAAGTCCAAGAAAGATCACTTTAATCTCAACTTTAAATCCATGCTTTTGACGCCTTAATAGTTGTTTAAAATTATGTAGGGGAGTTTTGAAAATTTCATGGAAGAATTAAACTACTCTTGCAGGGACCAAAGGAGGGTTTTTTTTGTTAATCCTTCTTTCTATAAGCCATGGTTTTCAAAACACCTCCATATAATTTGCACTATTACAAAGAATAGGCCAATATTCTCTTAGACTTTTACTACATCATTACAGAGGTGGCATTAATTATTATGATCTAGTGAGTAAAATATAACTGTGGTTATATCTGCTGTTGAAGCTATATGAATGAAGGAAATCAACCAATTTTTGTACATACATTATGCAAAAATATTTATTTTTCTTAAGGACTTTATTAAACATTTAACCTATCTTAGCACATCTTGCAGAACTCGTGAGACCAATCTGGGTCTACTGGAAATCCTTCTGATGGTAGCTACAGCCTTCATTTATACTGTTTGGAATGTCTACAAGTGCAACTGCATTAATTCATCTTCTAAGAAGAAGACAGTATTGAAATTTAATGAGGATGGAATTGCTTGTTTCTAGACTGGTACAGTGGCAGAACACTATGCTACCAACTGGGGTTCTAACCTGACAAGCAATGGGAAACACTGAAAGTCAGTCTAAGCTGAAGCACCTTCTGCCAAGTTAATCAGATGATAAATTCTCCAGGAAGCTATTTTGTTCTATCCTGTGAACAAAATAAATTGCTTGGCTTAACCAAGTAAAGGAAAAATTACAGAAGTTTTGGATTTGTCAGTGAAATTTAACAATATGTAATGTACAGAAAAAATAAATCATGTACCATATTCTGCACTTGCTCATTCTGAATCTAATTTTGTAGAGTCTAATAAATCATGTTTTTATCTGGTATTCCTAGAAGCCTCTGGTGCATAGAGATGAATCAGTTTGAATTTTGTAAGATCTTTCTGTAACCTGTTGTCTGTAGTAATTGGTAATGGACTGAGAAGTATACAAACAGTCCTAGTGCTATTGCTTTACAGGAGTTTGCTGTTTTAGCCCTTTTTCAAATGGCAGAACTGGGCTCCTACTAGGCCGCCCAAGAAGAGGAGAATATTTGTCCTCTAGAAATAGTTCTATGTTAACTGAAGTCTTGGTGATTGAATCAAATTGCTGATTTTCGTGGATTTTTGAATCCGAGGTTTTGTGGATATTTTTTTTCTTTCTTTCAATTCAGGTATTGGCTGTGGTGATAGTAATGCTCAGGTGTGGATCCAAGGTTCTCCATTCTTATTCCTGTTCCTTCAGAGCATTGCTGCAAGCCTTGCTTTCCCAGCCACGCACTGCTGTAGCCACTGGATTTGTTAAGGACCCAGCAGCCCTTCTTTAACAGCAATTTGTACCTCATTTATTTGACTCCTGTAAAAGCTTAGATGCTTTCCTGTCTCTGTGACCTCAGTGACCCTGACAGTGGCTGGTGATGGCTGCCATCCACTAATCATGGCTTTATCAGGGTTAGTTTTGCTACCCTGCATAAAACTACCTGTAAACAGATGGATGCTTTCTCTGAGAGCTTGAAAGAAAGGTTTTAAAGCCAGCATTGGTTTAATGCTGCTGTGAGCTCTTTCCCCTCATGCTGAAGGGCTCTGCTGAGGGACTGTGCAGAACCATCTCTCCTGCACACAGAGGGCAAAGCTCTTGCACTGTGGCCTGAGAGCTGCCCAGCCCTGAAAAGACAAATAAGGTGACAGCTGGGGAAAGATATTAAGAGAGTTTAGAGGAAACTTCTCTCATAGCCACTGAATTGAGGAGGGAGAGAAATGACTTTAAGGTCTTATAAGCCATTTTAAGACAAGTTTGGAAAAAATCAGTATCTGTAATAACTAATGTTTTGTTCTCTTAGAAATCGCAGGTGCCAGCAGTCAGGCTTACCCTCCCTTTCCCTTTCACTACCTGTTGCTCTTTCTTCAGTGGCAAAAAAACCTTTGCCAGGCTGCAGGCTGAGTTCTGAGATATGTTCCTGTGTGTGGATATCCATTTCGGATTACCAAGGTGTCCCAGTGGACTGAGGTGGCAGGAGCTAAGATGACAAGAAGCAGGACTCTGCCTTGTATTTAAGAGGCTTCATTGTACTCTCAGGTGGAAGGGACTGAGCTGAGGCAGGGTTAGCTGGAGCTGGGTGTCTAGGACTGTCCAGAACTGTCTCCAAATGGCTTTTGACTGTCTCCAACGAAGGAGACTCTCCAGCCTCTCTGGGCAACCTGTGCCACTGTTTGGTCACCCTCACATTAACAGAGCATTTCCTAATGGTCAGATAACACCACCTTGGCTCCCATTTGTGCCACTTGCCTCTGGACCTTTCAGTGCCCACTGACAAGAGCCTGGCTCCCTTCTCCTTCCACCCTCTTCAGATATTGCTAGATGCTGAGATGCCCCTGAGCCTTATCTTCTCCAGTTTGAACAGTTCCAATTCAGCTTTTGTGTCAGGACATGCTTCAGTCATCCTCTTTGCACCTTCATCATCTTTATGACCCTCACCTTGACTCCCTGCAGTAGGTCCATGTAGCCCACTATTTGTGTCAAGGGCACCTTGCTTGGCTCATGTTCAACTTGGTGCACCACTGGCAAAACTGAGCTTTGGGAAGAGGTCTACCACCTCGTTAAATATTCAGTGAACACATTGTGGAGACTGGGCAAATAAGAACTTGATTAAGAGTGACTGTATGATGTGAAGTCATTGGATGCATAAGAAGATAACTTTCAATTGTGTTACATAAGCAAAAAAGCTAAGCCAGTGATTTTGGTAATAGGGTTGGTGGTGGTTGGGATTTTGTGTTGGTCTGTTGAGTTTTTTTATTTAAATCACGTGAAGAGCAGGGAGAACATTTTATCTTTAGGATAACAATCTCGTTAATATCTCACCTCAAGCACAGAACATATTTTGACAGCCTGAGTTCATCTCCTTTTCCTTTACCCCAGCACTTTCTCGAGTAACCTAAAGCACTGTAACCATGAGAAGGGTTATACTTGAGGTGAAACCTCTGTTCTTTGGCCTCCTCTGTGCTGCTGTCTCAGGAGGAAAGGCAGGCACTCTCCCCTTCAGCACAAAGGGTGCCTTGAAGTGTGTTCTAAATCTCTACAGCAGAGGTTTCTTTTGCTCCACAGCTTTTCTCCCCAAACCTGAATCTCCTTAGTGACAGATTTTGCAGTGGTAATGGTAGGAAATGATGTTTTAACTATGGTCCCTCCATGATCACTTCCTGATCCTGGGTGATTTTGCTTTTATTGAATTCTAGACCTGAGAATACCAGTTCAAGGGCAATCAGGACATTCTCTGTGTAGTGCACAAGGAGCTTGAAATGACAATTTTGAATCTCCCCCCTGCCCAGTCACTGCCTTCCAAACCTGTCTCTGAGAGACTCCTGGCCTTTTTTATTACATTCTCTATTTATTTTAACAGTTTTGTTCACCTATTTTTGGGAAAAGACACTGCTATGAACCTTCTCCAAAAGCACTGTGTGAGCCTTGTTCCTTGGATGTCAGACAGGACTGAGGCTCTTATCTGGAAAAAGCAGAGGACTGGGACCTTGCTCTTTCTTTCCTTCCCCCTGTTCTCCATCCCTGAGAAATGCATTAAGATGCTTTAGGAGAAGGAAGAAGCTGAACTTCAAGGAAACACCAAGCTCAAACCAAAAGTTCTTCACTAGGACTCATGAAAAGAGCAGGGGCCCTTTTGCAATCTAGAAAGCAGAAGCAGTGAGGGCAGAGCAACGAGCAGGAAGGAGAGGGTGGGAAGGGGGACAGTAGTACAACGTTCTGGATTTCATGGTACACAGATTAACATATTTACAGCTCCAGCACTGGCAAAGAACTTAGAGGAAGGCTAGACCCTTAATATTCAACTGAAGTTGCTTGGATTGGCAGATAGGTAGACACGTGCATTAAATAAATCAATATTAAATGTTTGGAGACAGCTGTCAAACTAGAGTTCAGAATAGTGAAACATTAGCTAATTATGCTATTTGCTTTGCAGGTTTTTTACATGTTCATCTGCAAGGCTCAGCTCCAACCCTTCAAAGACACTGGAACATAATTCTCAGCAAAAGTTCCTAAAAAGTCCGGTAGGATGAGGGTTACCTTTAATGCTTAAAATGTCTCTATTGAAGGACGTGGCAGATAAGTGGATCAGAACATGAGAGGTGAGCGTAAGGGTGGGGTTTCTTTTCTTTCGATTCCCATGGGCCATCCATCCTCTGTGCCACGCACAGATTTGTCCCTCTACCTGTCAGCATGCCGGTAATGCTTACTTCCTGCAGGTTTATGTGTACATTCTTCTACAAATACGAATAAAACATGTTCAGTTTATATTTGTTGCACTTTATAGTCGTTGTGCCTCCAGCTGAGTTTTTCTAACAGTTTTCAAGGGCTACACCACAGCAGCCACTTAATTCTAAAATTTACTGACTTGATTTTTATATGCTTTTCCCACTTGAATGCTATTTTTCTGTAGTATTTATAGCAAAACAATAATGGAAGAATAATTTGTTTGCTAAAGTCAGTTATCATTCCCACATAATGCTTAGATACAGAACAAAGGTCTACATGCTGAGAGCACGTCTTCCCAATGTGTTGGTTCCCATTATTCTCTTAGTCATTGTTTTTAGCCCTATTCCTACTGGAAAATTTAAAAGCTGCAAACCTGCACTCCCCTTCTGAACTCAGTGGTATCCCCTTAGAACCTGGTGAATTTATAAAAGCAATACTTTGGCAGCATTTTCACTAGAACCAGATATGCTTGGCCAATAATGCAGCAGCTCCTGCAGTCGCACGAGCACCTCTATTTTTGCTTACACAGCTCCGCAGGGCAAGCCTGATCCTGTGTCCTCTGTGCCTTTCCCTGAAGCCTGACCACGTTTACCCAGCCATGGGACAGATGTGAGCCCACCCCTCACCAGGATGGGTGATGCTCCATGGCCTAGTTCAGCCCCTCCCTGCAGTAGATTAATCCTACCATCACTTAAGCTCTTGCTGCAAGCTGCCTATAGGCCTTCTGCTGATCCTATGTTTCTTCTGCTGCCTGCACTCACCTTCTACATTTTTCAACTAAGTCTAATTTATAGGCATAGCAGTATGGAATAGATCTGGAGAAGTGTTTGCTGCAAGTGGCAAAACACCAATGCTACACACAATTAGAACTTGCTGTTTGTACCTGTGCACAGGGGATGTTTTTTTTCAGTAGCTCATCAAAAGCCAGAAGTCCTGCTCTTGAACAGGAACACCATGAAAAAACACCAGTTGAAAGGACTAGATGTGTGTTAGTTCTGATTCTCTAAGACCAAAACCCTGGCCTAATAGTCAATAATGGTACTAGCAGCTGTAGGAACATTCCCCGAGGATCTGGCCTTCTCACTTCTCTTTACAGCATGCTTCTTTCCTCAATGCCACATGATCAGCTCCTTCCCTGGTCCTGCAGACCCTGCCCCTGTGCCCAGTGCATGCAGTCTTGCACAGCCCAGCAGCTCAGATCTTGTGGCCTCATCTGCCACTGCCCCTGCCCCAGTGCTTTGATCAGGTCACAGCTGCTCCCTGGGGCAGCCCTGAGGGGCAGATGGGTTGCTGCACTTCAGGGTTAGATCATAAAATAAAAAAAAGGAATTTTCATTAAGTGTCTAACTTTCAAAATAACCCTATGTGCAGATTTACTCTATCTGTAGTATGATGTCTGGAAATCTTGTGCTTCATCCCATCAAACAATGGTTTACTTCCTAATGGGAAGTGATGCTTTACTTGTTTTCCTTTTTTTGTCCTATCAAATGCTGGGCGCCAAGTTTATGTCCAAATGTTCAAAAGATAAACTGTTTACAGGCACTACCTAAACTGAAGGCATTTCAGCCTAAAAGGGGGGTGTTGGTCATGAGAGAAACACCAAAGAATGAGTCTTCATGTAATCAGGAGGTCTTTGCATGTCTGACACCCCTCCTAAAAGGCTAACAGACTACAAGTACAAAAGTAAAACAAATCAAAGAATAATTATTATTAATCATCTTGCATATTAGAAAGCTTTAGCAGAAAAAAATGTCAAGTACAGTCAGTACTTGGTGTCAGGATACATTGGTCTCCCCTCCTTTCTCCAGCACAAACACACACACACCTCAGTGTTTCCTCCATCCCTCAAATACCAGAAAAGTTTAGCATTGTAACCTTGTAGAGAATCCAGGACTCCTGGACAAACAAGACGGTCAAGACCACAGCATGTGGGAGTTTCAAGAAAAAAAGGCAAAAGACAAAAAAGGCCAAAAGACATTGCTGATGTATAGGAATATTTCTGTATCAAATCTGATATATTTTACTATACTAATCTCAAATAATTAAACCAGCCAATTCTCGGAAAAATTACTTAAACTCAATTGTTCCATCTCCTCAGTACAAGGGGCTGGAGCAGCTAGGAAGCAAAATATCACGATTATTTTCAGAAGTGGACAAACCAATCTCAGGAAACACAACTGTGCACTTTTCTACGCAAAGAATAATCATTTGTCTTTTCCAATAGCAAACTCACCATTCAAAATGTATTATTCAGCTTCCCGTAGCGTTATTTGGGTCTCGAGCATAAAAATTTAAATTTCAGCCAAGCTTTTACCAGATTGTTACGACCTTGAAAAGAATATTCTCACTTTCTTGCATCTTCTAGTAATTGCTAGACACAGAATAGGAAAAATTTCTTCCCAAGTACAGAGCAGGTATTTTTCATTACCAGTGATAGCAGTTGGTAGATACCATGTGAAAAACCACAATCTCCCTACACTTTGTTTACTACTATATATTTCATATAAATTTCTATTATTTTATATTCCTATTTTTATTGTTTTTATACTCTTTATTTTTTTGTAATTATAGAAGCAGCATTATTTTCTGCTGTGATGCTGGTGGCACTTACAATAAATATAATTATCTCCTTTTGATTTCTAAACTGGCTCTTTTGCCTATATGTTTGATTCCCTGTCTTGTACGGTACAAACCAGACATACTACAAGAAATTCTTGAGACTGACAGTATCTAATGATAGACACCTTTGCAAACTATCACTGGTGGTAAGCCTTTTAGGAAATTACTTTTCTTCTTCACAGTACTGGTTTTATTTGATGTAGCAGGCATTCAGAGGAACAGAATCAAACAAACCAACCCAAATTAGCACCAACAGTTTGGATACACAAGAAACAGCAAAATAACATGCACATTCATGTTTTCGGATTGCACACAACCTACAGTTTTGTCATCCAAGATTTCCAGACAATAACAAACATCTCAAAGTTTCAGAAATTAAGACAGATGCCAGGCTGAATTCACTTGGGCTATGCTCAAAATTCGACAGGGTCCTTGTCTGCTCAGGGTCTGGAAATGCAGGTCCTTCCCCTTCCTTTCACCTGTCTAGCTGTAGCTCTGACCCACCTGTGTCTAGTAAGAGGTGTCTCAATACAGCCTTTTTTTTCCCCCCTAAGATTGTAACTTGTATGAATGAAATTTTCTGGTTTAGCTACTTCATGCACTATGGCAAGAAACATCTTGCCTAAGTGTTCCCTGATAAGTCTGTGTAGGTACCCACAAAGCCAGTTTACTGGAGCAGAGGAATGGGAAACTGAGAATAAACTTCCTTCAGCAGCTGCTCCATTGGCAGCTGCTCCTCACATGTCACAGGCCAGGCCATGCAGGTCTCACCTTGTGCATTTCAGCTCCTCCACTCTACACATAAGTGCTGAAACCTTCAGGGAAAGAATGCTGCTCTGCCCAAGATTTCACCATAGGCAATAAGTTAAAAAAAAAAAAAACAAACAAAAAAACCCCCACAGCATTTTAAATCCAAAAATACCAATAAAGCAAAATATTTTTAGTTTGTTGAAACCAATGGATTCTTACCACCATAAAAGTAGTGTGTGATGCTTTAAATCCAGGATGCTCAAGTTCCAAGATAGCACAATTCATGGAGTTTGGGCAAACATTGCTATCATTTCCTTGGCCATGCTCAACAACAATGCAAGTAACATTACAGAACCACAGAATCAGCTGAGTTGGAAGGGACCCTCAAGGATCACTGAGTCAAGTTCCTCTCCCCACACAGCACCATCCCCAAGAATCACACCATGTGCCTGAGAGCATTGTCCAAATGCTTCTTGAGCTCTGCCAGGCTTGGTGCTGTGACCACTGCCCTGCGGAGCTGTTCCAGTGCCCAAACACCCTCTGGGTGAGGAACCTTTTTTCTAATATCCAACCTAAACCTCCTGACACAACTTCAGGCCATTCCCTCAGGTCCTGTCACTGTCACCATAGAGCAGAGATCAGGGCCTGCCCCTCCTCTTCCCCTCACAGGAAGCTGTAACTGCAGTGAGGTCTCCCCTCAGTCTCCTCCAGGCTGAACAGACCAAGTGACCTCAGCCACTCCTCATTCAGCTTCCCCTCAAAGCCCTTCCCCATCTTTGTTTCCATCCTTTGGGCACTTTCTAACAGTTTCATTATCTTTCTTATATCATGGTGACTAAAATTGTTCAAGCAAATGTAAACATATTCACATGACAGATAAAATGGGACCAAAAAAAAAAATCAAAGAATAAGGCATTTCAGTTCAAACTAAATCTTTATTCATATGGAAAATACTATTTTTCTTTTTGCAAATGATGCTAATAAATAAAAATACTCAGAAAGAACTTTGCTTAGAGCTAAGTGACTAGTAACAGCCACACAAAGCTTTTTATTCCCGTTAAAACCACGCCAACAATCATGCAGATTGGCTACGAGAAAGCAATATAAACCAATATAAACTATATTTTATTTTGTGCAATCTTATCATACAATCTTAATGCTACCTTCTTCTAAAACATTTCACATAGATTGAAACGCAATTTCAAAACAAGTATTAAGGGACATATTCTATACTTATTTCACACATGGAGCTGTGTATAGCTTAAGCTCATAACATTTAATGTAGTTAAGCATCTAACAAAGGTAAAAGATGAAAGGACCCCATTCTGAAAATTCAGACACATTTATAAACATGAGAGAAGGAAAACTCACATCTATGGGTTCTCAACAGACAAATACATTATTAAAGCATAACAATAAATAATATTAAATTTAATAATGTCAATTCTTAAAATTGTTATTTCTGAGGAAATATCACTTAAAAAGCACACCTAAGCTTTCATCACTAGGAGTGAAACTGAAATTTTATATATCTCAATTTCCCACTTGTGTTTTATAATAGGTTTCAGATTTGTGAGCATATTCTTTATCATACATCTAAATTGAAAAAGGTTGCAGTTAAGCTGTGCATCAAACACATCATCAAGGTGAGAAACAGGCACTTGACAGTATAATGTGCAAGGCAAAACCCTTACTGGTCACAGTATAAATAGTTTCTTAGGAGTGAAACTAAAAGTTCTCAGTCCATCTTTGAGAGCAAAATGTTAAGGGCTGCTAACAGATCTTTTTCTGTTCTTTCAGATCAGCACCAACAACCAAATTAAATACTAGCTCATGCCTTAGAGGGTATTCCAAAAACTATAAAATGCAGCATACTTTATCCAGGAGTACTAATTCTTTCCTACAATTAACCTCAGCATACATACTCGCCCCAAGGCAAAAAACAGAGTTTACTCACAGACTAAACAATGCAATATAAATCCTAACCTTTTCTCCCCTATTAATACTTTTTAAATATCTAATGCAAATTTTACAAGTACATTTGCCAGTTGCAAGAGTCTGTTTTGTAGCACAAAACATCACTGTTCTTTGTTCTAAACTTAAGAACAATGTTTTTTAGCATCCTATCAATATTAGGGAAAAAAATCCCAACCAACTCAAACCGTTTTGCTAGAGTTTCCCTCCAGGCATATCTCAGCAGGAATCTCCAAAAAATAGCTATGCAGGAACTGAAGCCAGAAAACTATACATGACTTGGAGGAGAGAGGAGAAAGAGAGAGCTATGGGAGGAATAATGTGGCAGTAACAGAAACAAGCTTAGAAAAAAATTGCATGCATCCCTTTTCACCAGCATAAGCTTATTGCAAAAATAAGTTTACAAGACATCTGTTATATAAAGGTCTATATTTTCTTGTAAAAATGTTGACTTTCTCTGCCATGCTAGCTTCATCTTCCGACTGCACTGGCCATATTGCTAGACAGTCAAGTTTCAGTTCTGTTACACCAGTTTAACAACCAGGAGAGAAAAGGCCTACTGTTCATTTCTTATGAAACTTTGGTTTGACTTTTATTCATGAATGTTAAAGCAGTCTTTCTGTGGGTCATATAAACAAAACAGAAATTAACTTTGGATCTGACATCAGCTGCACCACTAGTGAGAGACAATATGCTAAAAAGAGGCACTTTTATTAGTCATATATACATTTCAAATCTCAAGTTTAACACTTCATCTTCTTTTACCAAAAAAGAAAAATGTCAGTAGCTAAGATGGAACTTTTCAACAAAAATGCTTCATAAGTTGTGTGCATGCACATACTTGCAATGGCTCAGTTACTCAGCTACCCTGAAAATGCCAGAGTATAATTTGATCATTGCTTATGCACAAGGAAGGAAGGAAGGAAGGACACAGTCAAAACCAAAAAAGTTGTTTGTAGAACAAGGATCAGCTATTGTAAAAAAATGAAAACATATGCCCTTCCATAAGAAGCAACTTATTCCTATATCTAGATTCAATATTCCCCCAGAATATTGAGGTCATCTTACCGAATGCTGTTTTCCAAATTTCTAATAATTTCTTTTTTTGGAATAACATGCATCTTAAAAACTGAGAAACTTAGCTTTTTCAAAAAAAGTTCAGTATTAAAAAAAGCCCAAACAAACAAAAACCAAAACAAACCCAAAATAAAACAAAAACAACAACCAAAAAAAGATCACAGAAAGAAAAAAATCCAAAACACAGAAAGACCCCAACTCTGGAAGACCCATTTGACTCAACTGTTGGTGACAATCCTGTAATGGAAGGAATTACATTAGAATAGTATTTTCCCATGTCACACAGAGTACAGCACAACAGGACAGTAAGCATCTTGTATGCACAAGCTGAAGCATATGCTGAGGCATAAGATTTGGAAAACAGTACTAAGTACAAGCACTCTCCCTGCAAGCAACAGATTGGTATTTGTAGTTTAAAAGGGACTGCATCAAAACTAGAATTTTGAATGGTCCTCAAATACAAGAAAAGAAGCAGGACCTCAAGCTAGCAGAAGTTCCTTCATAAGGCAGTCAAATTTACAACCAGTGTATACATTCACTAAGGAATTACTATTTTTTGGTAAAACCAACAATCTGACATACTGCAGAGTCTGAACATGAAATATAGGCACAAAATAGATTCTCTACTTTTTTTTTTCAGTGTGGAAAACATAGCTATTAACAATGTAATAAGAAAATTTACTTCAGGTGAGCAAAAATTCATAACAATCTGAATAAAACAAAGTACTGTATAAAGGTGCAATATTGAGCAGATTTGATTTTGGTTTAAACATGTGAGTAAATCATGGAACTGTTCTCTTCTTATGTATAAAGTATTTCACATCACCAGTATCATTCTAGTTCTTCCCAGTTGTCAGTAAGGTTACCTTTGCTTTGACGTCTAATACTAACCAGCTTTCCAGCTGATTTGATACTCCACCTGGAGCTGTTTCCTGAGCTGGCCAGGTTTGTGTATTTTGTGGAGCCTTTGGTTTCATCTTCCCAGCCTGACCAGGCTGTATAGTCACTTAAAGGAGTTGCTGCACCACTGGTAGAGTCAGCAGCGGTAATCTGTGGTGGTTCCCATCCCTCAATCTCATCCGGTTTCCTAGATGGAACATTCTGCTTTATAACCAAACTGTCCCAAAAACCTGGCTTCTTTTCAGACTTCATCTCTTCCTTTAATTTTAGGTTTGTTCTAGAAAATAACAATGATGTGGTGATTAATTCCTTCATTTTACAATTTACGTAGTAGTTATTAATAAACATTCAAATAAATTACATTTTGCAGCGAGGAGTGCTAATCATTGTCAGCCTGTGGCAGCACAACCATTGCTGTCAGCCTCAGGAAAAACACCTCACATACACATAAAGCTAAACACAGCAGAATCCTGCAGTGATAAATCAGAAGAGGACTGGGTATGGTCATTTTCTATTACAAGAGAATTGACATGCCACCATCCCCCCCCCATTCCTGAATTTCACAGAGCTGCCTTTGGAAATGTATGAAGTATTTTAGAATGCATTTGAAAAATTTACAACTTTAACCAAACAAAATAAACAAACAAAAAACAAATTTAAAAAAAAACCTCAGGAGTATGATGGTAGAAGGAAAATTAAAATGTTCTAGCACCAGGTTTAACACTCACTATATTACTCAGTTTCACACACCTGTTACCACCTTGCCAGTTAAACCTTATACCCTAAAATAATTGATGTACACAGTATTAGGACTTTAAATATACCATAAAGATCCACACAATAACGTGAAAATAGCTGGTTTGTATTTCTGGTAAGAACTCTCAAAAATCCCTTGCCCAAACCTAAAAAATAACTGCAACTTCTCTCTCAGATATTTGAAAGGCTACTCATATTATTACTTTTCTTACCCCATTAAGAATCTTCAACTTCAATAATTTTGCAGCATGAAATATTTAAATTACAAAATGTCAAATGTTTATGCATAACTTCATATGCAGATTATAAAATATAAGTATAAAATAAATTAC
>VXBU01008765.1:1327048-1349547 GCA_013400315.1 Bombycilla garrulus
TTATAATACATAATATATATTATCATGTACAATATAATATAGTATAATTATATATTGTATATTATAATATATATAATAGTATATAATCAATTAATGAGCCACAAAGAAAGGTGGGACACCAGGGGTGAAAGATACAACCTTTAGGGTTCAATGAGCTAAAAAGCAACTTGAAAACATTGTCTGTAGTAGCATATCAATTCCTTAGCCACAACTAAACTCACCACTCTAACTCTTTTAAACATTTATATTAAAAAAGTTTTGTTCCATTAATGAAAGCTTTGCTCTAACGTATTTAAACAGAAGCAACTCAACCAATACATTTAAAAATCACTTTTCCTTTACTGGATTTTGAATTTATGATTTCTCAGAATTTTTATCTTGCTAAAACCGGCCACAGATTCTAAACACTTCTCTAGTATTTTGTAAACAGCACCACTCAAAAGTTGCATGTGTCTTTAAAAGTAAAGTAAAAATCGTGGTACATAACTAAAGAAAAATATTCTTAACTAAAAAATCAGTTCTCATAGTAATACCAAAATAGCTTTCTGCATTGGTGGTAACTGTTACCATACCTCTGCTCTCTTCACTGTATTACTTGATTCTTATATTCAGCATCAATTGCAAAGCATTATTACAGGAGCCTAGCAACTTCATAACACCCATAAAATTTTACAGGAACAGTAGCTGGGAACATTTGGGATGTTTCATGGAACAGGCTCAAGTGAAAATAAAATATATGGATTTATATTCTAAACTGTTTATTTATATATATATACCCCCTATATGCATAGATATACACTTGCATTCTGAAACACATTTATTCCAATGGAAACTGGAGACAAAGCATGCTACAGCAAGTCTTACTAGTATCTGGCAGGAACAGATCCACTGCTATGTGGTATATTTGGTTTGTAGCCAAGGTAGTGAGGTAGAAGATGTAGTAAAGCCTACAGACACTTGTAACAGGAAGATGGTCTGTCCTGGAAGTGTGTTCTGTCCAGGGAGCTGCTCCCACCATACCTGCACACAACTGTGTCAAAGCACAGCTCAGTGCCAACAGGAAGACTTGCAGATCCTAATACAGCTACTCCACATAACCTTTCTAGGTGTAGCAAGACTTTAAAAGAGAGAGTAAGGCATGTGAAAAAAAGGAATTTGTCAACTCAGCCATAATTAAAACCCTAAGAGGAAAGTGAAAGAGTGAGAATGACCCTTTTACTCACAAGCCTTTACTACTTTTCTAAATAAATAAATAATTTTGCAGCTAAATTACTTTTTCTTCCTGAAAAACCTAAAAATTTTAAAAACATCATCTGTCCTTTCCTAATACAGCATGCCTTCATGCCAATATTCACTGTAGGCTTAATGTACATGTAGCTTTGCCCACAAACCTTTCTGTGTCGATTTGACTTCCAGCTGTTGGACATTGCTGTTTGTCAGCATCCAGCTCCATTACTGGGCACAGCTATTTTCTGTTCCAGTGAGTGTATTTTAATAGTAGACAGACCAAATGGTTTTACTCACCCTTTGGATTTTGGAGACTTGCATCCTGCTAGCAATTGCTGTTCATCATCTTTATTGAACATAGACGTCACTTCCTTCCAACCCCGGAAACTTGCACCTTGAACCTACACAGAGAAGTAAATCCTCATCAGCGTGAGGGACAGACTCACCAGGACAGAGTGGGGCTGCCCCTGCTGCCAGGCTGCTGGGGCTGACAGGAGCTGCCAGGGCCTGCCAGAGGCTGCCAGGCTGCTGGGGCTGCCAGGCAGCAGTTGCTGTCTCCTGCACGCGGCGCCACTGGAATGAGAGACTCCATGGAGCTGCAGAGGATGGATGGCCATGCCTGGGAAAAGATGGCCCAGTTATTGCAGCAGAGGTCCTCCTTGCTGAGCAAACAATTCAAATCCTGGGTGCTTCTTTGATTCACTGAGTACAGCTGGGCTCCATTTTAATGTATCACAGTAAGAAGGGAACATAGGCAGCTTTAAAGACAGTCTAAAGGGCTTCAGTAGATGAGAAACGAAACAAACCATCATATCCAGAAAGAGTCATGACAGTCACATGCATTATGCAACTCTTCAGATTTAACCTGCTTTACACATATTGTCCCTCTCTGTAACCACTCAACTACAACAATGCAAGCAAGAAGAGTTGTTCTTTAAAGGCACATATAATTTAAATTAAGCCTGTTCTATGTGACATACACCTTCTTTAATAGATACACTTCCACTACTTACTTATTTGGGGTTTTCAAAGGAAACACTGCCAGCATAATCTGCATAAGAACACCAATGTCCAAGTAAACCATATTTTGCCAATATGTAATATAACTCATTACTCAAAGCCTACTCCATGTTAAACAGACTAGGCTGAAAGAAACCAGGAAGAGCAAGAGTAAAACTAGGACCATGCCTAAGCCTCTTCTTCTACAGCTGGCTGCACCAGCACCGATCTCCTAAAACATCTTTTCACTCCACTGACAAGGAGCAAACAGCTCACTCTTGATTGTCTTCTCAGTGGTAGCATACTCCAGAATTTAAACCTCAGTGAAGGAGGAGGTCAAATATGTATTTCACACTTTCAGAAGCTTTTTTGTAACTACTGAACTGTTTTTAAGACAACAATCGTGTTTTTTGACTACTGCTGTCATGTAGCTGACACATGATAACAAAATTCCTCAGAACAGTGTGCTGCATTTCCATGTTTCTTTTCAAAGTTCTTTAAACATTTTAAACTGACAAGTGCACCTGGAACAGTTACAATTGCATTAGCTGGTAGGTACAGCTCAGGAAGATCTTGAAGTCACCATTTCCTGGAACCATCAGTTTGCCACACAGCAGCTGTATAGCCAAAAAGTGCTACAAACCATCACAAGAAGAATTAGACAAATTCAGTCTGGAAATCCAAAAAGGAATACCCCCTATTTAAAGGGGTGCACCCTCTAACGCCTCAAAACAATGATTCTTGACGTTAGGGAAGAGGCCCTGGACACCAGCCATGTTATGCTCTCCTTTAACACCATCTCCTGTTGCCACAGCCACAGACTGCCAGAATCTAAATCAGCTGGGAATCACTTACAGTCTTACAGAGCACCTGCAGAAACACCCATATCCCAGAGAAGTTAACTTCCTTGCAAGGGATGTCAAAGGAAGGTCAGTAAGTAAAGACAACACTTCAGTAAGCCGACTCCTCACCACACTGGAGACTTGTTTTATGTAAAACTATTAAAGTTATGCAAAGTATGAAAACACAGTACTGAAATGGTCTTAAAGCATCAACCCACCCGCAGAAGCTCTGTATTTCATTTTTATGATGGAACTATCTACACAAAAGTACTACTCCTAAAATTTTATAGGAGATTTATAAATGTAACTGACCTGATTGTATTCTCAGATCTTTAAACTACTTTTCCCAGTATCATTGGAAAAAGAAATAATTCAACATCCAGAATTCACAGAATTACACAGCCTTTACAGCTGGAAAGGACCTCTGGAAACCATCCAGTCCAACCACACTGCTTAAAGGAGGGTCACCCTCAGCAGATTGCCAAGATCATGGACATCCAGATTTTGAGTATCTCCACAGCTGGAGAATCCACCACCTCCCCAGAAACCTGTTCCACAGCTTGAATGTCCTCGTGGTCAAAACAGTTTTTCTTATTTTTAAATTATATTTCTTCTATTTCAGTTTGTGCCCATTGCCTCTTGCCCATCCACTGAGCACTCTGAGAAGACTCTGTCTTCTTCACACTCACTCTGCTGCTGGTGTACAAGCAGAAACCTTTCTTGTTGCTCACCAGATTTCACTCTAGGTAGGGTTTAATCCTTCCTAATCCCACCCCTGCATACTCAAAAAGTGTATCAATACTCACTCAGGACCTTGCTTCCACCTCTAGTATACTTTAATGCTTGAGGTTTTTCAGGAATATCACATTCATGCCTCCTACCACCTCTGCTTCTTTCTCTGCCTAAGGGTTGGGCTTGAGCTTGGAGTAGGTGATGTCTGAAAATCAAAGTTGACTGATAGAACCAGGTGTACACTCAAAACCAGCTTAAAAAAATTTCAGTGAAATGCTCATGGGACAGCTAAAACAAAGGAGACTACTATTAAGAAAGAGAGCACTATTACCAACTACAACTGTAACGTCAGATGTTAGAATTAGAGAACCCTGTTGGATGCTGCAGTCCACTATTTTTCAACAATGTCAATGAGAAACAAAGCAGAAACTTCTCAAGATGCCATTTCAGTATTGTCTGAAGTAGAAATGCAGACTAATCTCACAGCAGTTTGACTATGACAGCAGAGTATGCCTATCAGAACAGCAATTAATAAATTTTCTCCTGTATCTTCCACTTTAGGTTGTGAAAACTTGTGCAGCAATGCCCTGTGCAATCACCTAAAAGAAGCAGTAAAAAGTGAAATTAATAATACACATTAATCCATCAACTGGCAAAGCCATCATGGTCTGTTCCAACTGGTATCTTAAGAGCTCAAGCCCAGAGCACAGACTCTTTTCCTTTAGCTCCTTCTAGCTTATGAAGTACTTTTTCCACCATGAGAAAGCTGCCATTTAATTAGTGTATCTTCTGAAACTGGGCGTACAAGCAGTCCCTGCTAGAACATCGTGCAAAGATGTGGTCTGTACCCTGGTAAAGCTGTCTGCTGTTTCTCCTGCTTGCTCTTCTCCCCTCTGCTTTGCCAGTGCTTCAGTGCTGGCCCCCATCTGTCAGACAGATCTCCAGGGAGGGGAGCACAGGGTGGCAGATCTGGTTTATCAGATACTGCTGCTGAAAAGGGCCAACCCAGCCCACTGCCTGCTCACTGATACTGCCTTCCTTATGCTATGGTTTTGTAGCTGTGTGATGCTGTGAAAAACCGGTTCAACTACTTGAGCCAGCAGAAATCCAACTCCCTCATTTTTTGCATTCTTTTAGGTTAGTACTAAGAATCAATTCATTAAAGATAAAGCATGTGGTATTTAGGGGCAACAGCACTTTTTTTGTAGCTGCAGCTATTATAGCAGCTGAAGCACCCTCTGAAAACAGCAGCCATCTATCAGCTTTCTTCCATAATGGGAGTTTTGTACACTCAACATGGCTCCCCCAAACCCCTAAACTTTACTCTAATCTCAACCTTCATAGTAAGACTTCGGCTGTCACCTGTAATGATTCAAGTGAATTAACTGTATACAAACTGTATATGTCGACTGCAATTTTTCTTTCCTTAGATAAAACAGGGAACAAACATCTACTGATAGTTAACTTTATAAAATGCCCCAGAGTGGATCAGGAGCCCTTAAACTGGAAGTGTCCTACAAAATTAATAGGTATTATTACCAAAAGTTAAGGACACCATTTTCCACCACATCAACAAACTTGATGTTCGCATGACTTCTATCTTCCCATAATAGGTAAACAGGCAAAAACTAATAAATGAAAGTCAAAGAGTCTACTGGGAAATAGTAAAGCATCACTATGAAGACTTTTCAGTTAATTTTACTGTCGAAAGTAAACAGTTGATAATTGAAGCTCTGCTAGAGGGCAAGAAGGTTCATGAAATATTAGGGTAAAAGACAACAAACCAGGAATACTAACAGCTAGGTATAAAATAAAGTAGTTCAGTCCTAAAAGCAAATTTCAAAAGTTTATTGCACCCAAAAAAAGTAAGCAAATACAGATGAATATATACTAAAAGGAAGATGGTGTAAATTTAACAAAAAACAGGTAAATTCGTGCATCAGATGGATGTGGTTAATACAGATTAACATCTTATAATGGAAGATATAAAAAAGCACAGAATTTAATCAAGTCAAAGAATAATAACAACATCTGGGTCACAGAGTTAGAGGTACAAGACAAGCAGCTAACAAAGCAAGAGATTCAAGTATGTTTGAACTTTACCCTGACTGCATTAGGAGTGGGTACTGATACTTTCAGGATATTCCTGTTAGACTCTTCTACTCCCTGACTGCAGGCCTCTGGAGCACAGAAATCCCTCTCTGCCAGCTAGAACAAGCCACATGACAGAGTCTTAGCAAGCAAAATGAGCAATTACAAGGCATTCTTGCTGTACACCTGCAGTGAGAACCAGCACTTCCAATAGCATTGTGTAGTTAAGCAGCTAATCCCTAAAAAGTCACTGCTCAGCATGTATGAAATGAGATTTCCAGAAATTTATGTTTGGACCACGTTTCAGCAGACCATCACAAGCATTTTCACAGAGGATTGACAATGGTGAATCAAAATTCTCCAGCTAAGTAGAAGCACTTCACAAAACACTTGCTAAATTTTTTTATAAATATAAACAAAATAATGGATTTTCCTCTTGAGCTTGACTGAGAAGAAATAATTGTTTGTTTCACAGTTTCCCTCACTCCTCCCCTAAAAAAAATGAAGCTAAAATAAAAAGCTAGAGATAAAATTTTCCATATAAATACCTTACAGTTAAATACAGTTACAACTATGTGTTTAACAGTTAAAAAAATGCCAAACAGCTTCAATTAAAGAAGCATTCTTCCCACATGACAGGAAACCTCTTCAAAATGAGCAAGAAGACAGACAACCAGAATTTTAAAACCAACTCCCCTCCAAATTTGTCTTATAGATACTAAAGCATTGGTGGTGGGGGGGATTTTCTCAAGTCAGCCAGCCTCTGATGTGCAGACCGCTGGTTCTTGCTGTGCACTGACACCCTCAAATCCTTCTCAGCAGGGCTGTTCTCAATCCATTCTCCACCCATCCATTCTCCACCCATGTACTTGTGCTTGGAACTGCCATGAACCAGCTGCAGGATCCAGCACTTTGCCTTGTTGAACTTCATGAGGCTCTCACAGGCCCACCTCTGTCCTGTCAAGGTCCCTTGGATGGCATCCCTTCCCTCCACCTTGCTGACAGCATCACATAATTTGGTGGCATCTAAAAACTTGCAGAGGGTGCACTCAATCCCACCGTCCATGTCCCCAGCAGTGATGGTAAACAGGCTTGGTCCCGATCCTGACCCCTCAAGAATGTCACTTGTCACTGGCCTGCACCCAGACATCAAACCACTGACCACAATTCTCTGCATGTGACCATACAGCCAATTTCTTATCTACTAAATTATTCCTCTGTCAAATCCACATCTCTCCAGTTTAAAGACATGGACATCTTGCAAATGCTTTGCACAAGTCCACACAGAAGACATCAGTCACTCTTCCCTCATTCACCAAAGCTGTAACACTCTCATGAAAGGCCATCAAATTTGTCAGGCATGATTTGCCCTCAGTGAAGCCATGTTGGCTGTCACCAGTTCGCTCCTTATTTTTCATTAGCCGTAGTATAGTTTCCAAGAGGATTGGCTTCACGACCCCTGTCTGGTACAGAGATGAGACTGACCACTCTGCTGTTCCCTGGTCTCCTTTACGTCCTTTTTTGAAAATGAGAGCGATATTCTCCATTTTCCAATCAGTGGGAACTTTATCAGATTGCTGTAACTTCTCAACTATGCTGGATAGTGGCTTAGCCACAACCTCCACCAGCTCCCTCAGGACCTACATGTATATTTCATCAGGTTCCATGGATTTGCATGCATTAAGATTCTTGATCTATTTTGTTTCTCAAAACTTCGTCTCCTTTCAAAATCTGCCCTAAAACCAGCTGCAGATGAAGTTTCTACTGTACTTTTACTCCAGAAGCTAAGCATGGTAGTGAGACTCTCAAAGACTGAGTTTTTCAGAGGCCAAATCATAGAATGATTCAGGCTGGAAAAGACCTCTGAAGTCACCGAGTCCAATCTGTGACCAAGCAGGTGGTTAACCAGACCATGGCACTGAGTGCCACATTCAGTCGTTCCTTGAACACCTCCAGGAATGGTGACTCCCCAACCTCTCTGGCCAGTCCATTTCAACATACTCAGTGAAGAAATCCCCCTCGATGTCCAACCTGAACATCCCTGGTGCAGCTTGAGGCCATTTCCTCTTGTCCTGTTGCTGGCTAACTGGGAGAAGAGGCCAACGACCACCGGGCTACAGCCTCCATTCAAGTAGTTGTAAAGATCTCCCCTGAGCCTCCTTTTCTCCAAGCTAAACACCCCCAGCTCCCTCAGTCACTCCTCACAGGACTTACTTTCTAATTCACATGTCCAGGCAGAGTGCGAACACAAGCTTCCAGATTTCTGCATTCTGCAGAGCACCACTGGAGCATTCATGGTTCCTCACTTTGAGATGACACAAGGCTTTTAAATCACCTATAGCTGCCTTTCAAGAGAGCTGTGATAAGAGAACAGGAGAAATTGAGGACTGCAATCAGCCTGTCCTCAGTGCTCAGCGAACAGTTTCCTGCAAGAGCAGGATCTAAGACCATTTTCCAAGCTCCACCTGCAGCCTTTAGGACTAGCTCCCACTTTTAGACCTCCAAACCTAGGCCAAAGCCCTTCCTCTGCAAATGGGTATCAAAACGGTCTTAAAACTCAGGCTTTAAGACACCAGGAAGGCTGTCTCCCCACTGCACACACACTACTCATAAACTACCTTCTTCTTCAAGAATTTTGTTGCTCATCACCTTATTGTTTCAACATGGAGACTATTTTATTCATGACATGTGTGTATTGGAAAGGCCACATATGCAATTCATCAGCCTTTTATTAACATATTAAAATTTTAGAACTTCTGGAATATCACTGTACTGGCAGCTTCTAAGACAACAGAACAACCAAATAAAAAAACAAAATGCATTTAGAGAGAGAAGATTAGAAGGATAAGGTGCTTTTTTGAGAATACATTTTTAAGACAAGAGGGTTTTACTTCAAAAGACAAAAATACTGCAGATCAGTGGTTTACCTGGTGACATTTCTGGTTTTTTAAGTCAGAACACACACTTAGCAAGCCTTCCTGAATGACTAAGAAAGGGGAAAAAAGTTTCAATAGAAAATAGATTCATTTTAAGATTCTCTCCATAAACATTTATCATCTGGTATAAAATATATGGTAATTTATGTTTTCATAAAAGTAATATATTTCTTCAAAAGAGTAGAAAAAGGTATAGCACAATCTGACTTGTATTTTCAAGGAAAATCATGCTGCATCTGAAGTAGAACAAAAAGAAGTAACAGAGGCAGATGTTCAGTTTATACATATTAATAGAAAGTATTCTATTGCACTAATGAACCTATTTTAAAATACTTTCCTTTATACCTATGGAATTTCAAAACAAGCTCTAGCTTATCATAATAACTTCCACTTCTTTCATCTTCTACTAATGTATTTTAAGAACATTAAAGAAGATTCTTGGACACATATCAAGGTAAAAAAAATTTAACTTGCATGCTTACTTCTCTTTCCTGAAAGAGATACAAAATAAAATCCTTAACCCCTTGTGGTCAGAGCGCCAGTGGAGCTACACATAATGGAATAAACAACCCCAAACTCTTTTACTTTTCACGTTTTTATTGCCAGTTGCAACTAGAATTTAGTGTTTCCTTAGACTTCAGTTATTCCTGAGGCTTCTTATTTTCATCTTGTGTTTTAATAGCCATCATTGTGAGGAAAAAAATAATCAGGATACCTTCCCCTCCCCATTAATGAAAGCAAATAAGGGAGCTTTCCAACTAATCCTGCACTACTAATATTACTTCCATGAGAACCCCATGACCAAGGATCATACATAATTATAAAATCATCAATGAACTATATAAACTCCTTAATCAGGTGTCAATTAAAAACTGACAACTTTCTAACATACATGGACTGAAATATATATATGATATTAAATGTTACATTTTCAAAGAACAGGTATTTACCTTTGTTGCAAGATGTGACACTGAAGATGAAACTTCATCATGAAGAAACTGGTCTTTATTCTCAAAAGAAGGATAAAAATAAAAGAGGCCCATAGTCAGTTTTGGTTTGACAATTAGCACTGACACATTTTAGACTATTCACAAATGCTTTTATTCTATTTGGCACATCATAAAAGAAAATTGACAAAATATGATTGCAAAACTAAGTGAACACCACTACTAAAATACAAATCTACACTTAGAAAAATGAAAAATCAAACCCTTAAAGAACCCAGAACCCCATACCACAAAGGGAGAAGTATCCTTGCATCATAAAAAATTATTAAAATTAGTTTGATTTTATCTTAACAGTAGTATCTTAATTTTTTGGATCTGCATTGAATTTCTAAACACTGTACTAGATGATGGTTTATGCATTGTCTATGGGCTGGGGGGAATGTCCCAGGATTTTTTCCTCCTTCACATTAAAAATCTCTACACTTTCTTAACTCAAAGAAAGACTTTCCTCCACATTCCTTTCCCCTCCCTGCACAACTGTAGATTTCAGAAGAAAACCAGAGTACTAAAGATACTTGTGAGGGTTACTGAGTCGGGAAATATTTCTGTCCATCTCTGAATTAAACTGCTATCTTAGCACTGTCAGACCCTCCTGTTACTACCAGTGATCTCTTCAAAACACGGCAAGTAAGATCATTGCAGGAAGTACTTTAGAGGCCAAAGATAAAGCAAGTGGGACACAGAATTCAGGATATCTGCAATTTTAAATCTCTTCACTCTGTATTTTAATGAGAAAAACGTTACCTTTTTTTCTCTACATATGACTCCAAATACAGACAGTCCAAAGTACAAAACCAGAACAGCTACATATGACCAAAAATATTTAACCCCAGTTTCAGCGAAAAGAAAAAACAGAATTAAAACAGAGAAGTGGAAAGTGTCTTTGAAGCAGCAGTTTCACAAAGTCTCCAGTATTCACTCTGGTCCATATTTTGGTTGTCAGCCACTCACTGTTTCAAAAATCAAATTTATCAATCCCTTCCTTTTCAACTAAAGTAAATGCTAAGGAGTTGATATTCACTCCACATGCACATATCCCATATCCCAAGACACCTAAAACACACATTATCCTGGCCCCTAGCATTGCCAAAGGCCTCCTTCACTTTGCTAACAGCATCAGAAAGAAGTGAGAAAAGCAGCACAGAAGTGTTATGTATTTCTAGTCATGTGGGGACCCAGATGTATCAGCTTGATTTTGACAGACCAGCTTCAAATCCCATGCATTTTTTATATATATTTACTTATTTATATTTCTTCATATATATTTATTTACATACTAGTGTTTCCACTTACTTTACAGCAATAGTTTATATTATACAAGGGACAAGGATAGATAATATCCAGAATAGAGCATGAAGACCATTGCCCTATACTTCAACAGCATTTGCACGTTGGAATTGAATGAGCTGTAGGTAGCCAGACTTACTTGCTGGGGTGGAACACAAAGTCAGGAACTCCTATTATCATTCAAAATGAGATTATTACTTCCTGTGGATTGCAACAAGTTATTTAACTTCCGAATTCAGTTAGCTGTCTAACACAGGAGGATTGTAGACAGGATAGCAAAAACAAATACATTAATATTTGTGTAGTTCTCTCAAATTAAATTCAACAATTTCCACCCCTTTTGGCTTTTTTATTTCTCTACTTTTAAGAGAAACATTGGCAAGGTTTTAAATGGAAACAGCTCACAGCTCATACATACTCCTCAGAAGTCTCCCTCTTTCCCCTCAACACTCTCAGCTCTCAAACTTTTGGATGAGGTTGCAAAGTCCTAAACTTAACATGATGGAGTCTCTGCTAGGACACAAGGTATGAGCTAGAGAATACATCACCTGTTTTGTCAAATTTTTTCCCAAGAACAAAAAAAAAAAAGAGANCTCCAAGGGGAAATATGGTAAGAGGAGAAATTCTCAGACATCCAGAGCTGGCAGAACTATAAGTTTCAACAACCAACAATACTACCTCCAGAACAAACAAGATACTGACAGTACCTTCCAAAGAAATAACACCTCTCATTTTAATCCTTCCAGCTCTCCAAGTATCTTAAGAAGGAAAATAAAAGTACAAAAAGTGCATAGAGACATTATGCTCTAGGAGACAGAAAAGAGGGAGTGTGAAGGCATACAGCCTCTAGCAAGACTGAGAAAAAGGAAGCGAGAGTGCAAGGCACTTTCACAGTGAAAATTTTTAAGGGAAAACAATGAGATGCAAAGAGCACGTTATAGGACTAGGGAGTCAGCATAATAAAATGGCAATACCATAGTCAATGAAAGATTTAATTAACAATAAATAGTAGGCAAGAAGGGGTATTTATTTGCTTCTTTTAAAAAGGGACAATTAAGACTGTGTTGCTGTATGAATACAGTGCTACTACTCCTGGGTATACAAAGTGGTACCTCCTGAGGAATGAGATACGCGTTTGCAGCAACTATGCTCATGTAACCCAGGCTGATGGTAAGGACAACACAAAGTTTAAAGAGATGAAATACAAAGACTGAAATACATTAAACCCTCAAGAAAAACTAGTAAGAATCCAATCCCTAAAATACATCTTCTGGGGGAGAAGACCAATCAAGTTTTCCAAGTATCCTTTTAAATACACTGCTGAAGAAAAATGAGACTTGGATAACGGCAGACTGCTTGTGATGTCCGTCCACACATCCCATGCATTGTTCAAAACCAGCCTGTAGGTTTGAATTCAGCCATCTCCAACAGACTAGATTTAAAAACATCTTGTGGAAAATCCACCCTTAGGGAAAACAGAGAGAAGCAGACAAATGCCACACAGCAAGAACAGAGTGGGACAGGAGCACGTATAGGGGTTCAGAGCCAGCCATGGTCCACATGGTAGGGAGGGACCTGTGCACCCTGCAGGAGGGGTGGGCTTTGTATGAAAAAAAAAAATACAGAGGAAAAGAAGAGGGAGGGAGGGGACCTGTGCCACTGCTGAGAAGTACTCAGGAGGAAAGATGAGCGATCACTACAACCCATCTTCCCTTGTTACCCACAGAATAACTTCCATTTTTAAGTGACACATGTTAGTAAACCCTTCTCCTGATAAATACTCCCTACTTTTGTTACCTTTATGAGATGAGGGAGCCTATGATTTTGTTTGTCAATTTATCAATTTTTCTTTGGTTTATAAACGTTCAAATTTCAATTTTGGTTTATCAATTTTTTTTTGTTTATCAATCTACTGTGCAGATACATGTAAAAAAAGCTCATTTTCACTCTTTATCATGCTGTCTAACACAAAGTGATGCTGAACACTTATAACTTATTTCACGTTTTAGTTATGAGTTATGACAATTCATTGTTTTACTTCAATTTAAGAGAAAAACCTGGACTGCATTACAGTATTTAGATACTTTTAGGTGAAAATGCTAACACTAGTGGGAAATGCTGAGCAGCAGCTTGAATAGCCCTCCAGTTCTGGCAGGGGAAGGTTGGTATGCACAGTGTGTTTTTATAAGGAAACAAGTGCCCTTTTGTTGGACATACTGCAAACCATAAGGTACTCAAGGGACTAATTCAACTAGCACACAAACCTTTTTGTACAGAGATCAAAATTGTAATCTGCTTCCCTCAGCTTCCTTTGTGGTAAAGTAATTAATTAGTCTCTTTAGATCATTCACTTTCATAATTCAGGCCAAGATGAAGAATGCTGAACATCAAAGAGTTAAGGGAAATAATAGCATCATTTTGTCCTGCATGCCCTTCTTGTGCTCCAGTAAGTAAAATGCTGTATTATCGATTTTATCTACCCGGTTGTGGGAGCTTCCTATTGTACACACACACATCAGCTGTGCAACCATAAGAGTAAACAAGCCATTGTTAAAAGAGTAGGCCCTTTTGGAACAAATTCTCACCCTTCTACTGACTTACTGCATCCCCTCCACCTATCATCACATCTCATCAAGGACTGAGTGTAATGTGAAGTCTAGGTTGTCATGTCACTAAGTGTGAAGTAGATTATGTACCATTTAAGTGGGAAAAAAAATCCCAAAACAAACAGCACCTGAAGACATACACTCGAGAGAAGAATTTAACATAACTTCTAGTACTCCACAAACCCTACTAAATAATTTAGTGATAGGAGAGGGGAAGGTTTAAAAAAAATTTTTTAAAAAAATCACTCAGGAAATCAAAAACCTGAAAGTCCATCTCTGAAGTTGGAGAGATTCCCAAAACACTGATTACAAACCAAACAGAAGAACAACTACATATACAGAGCCTGACCAGAAACAACACAGATTTGGAAGAGGAGATCACACAGCCAGATCACCGTCTTAAAATATAGCTAACAAAAGAAAATATTTCCTTGAGTTTGAGAAGGATCTTAATACAATGTAAAATGAAATAAACAAGACTAAAGCTAATTATTAATGCAAAAAGTCACTCTGCTTATCTAAGTTTGAATCAAAACCAATGCAAAATACACTCAAACATGAGTAAGAAGAAAGTTATCAGCAGAAGTGGCATTTGGCCTCATTTTTTTACTGCACCTGTAATATACAACTGGAAAAATTCAATGCATGGATATATGCTTTCTGAGTCAGGAAATTGATGCAACAGTGATCAAATGTAAATGGACACTGAAACAACTCTACTACTTTCAATATTCCTTTAACACAGCTGAAAAACAAAGCTGAACTGTACCTGAACACCCACACAAAACTGAACATGCCTTTAAGGAAAAGTTTTGTTTTAACAAACAAAACTCAGTCACACATTGCTTTCTTCTTGGACACTACACAATGTGTTCAGCAGAAAAACTCCAGTGCTGAACTGTGAATTGCCTCTGCTCCTTTCTGGCACAGATAGCCCAGACTGAAATCAAGAAAATGTGATCAGCCTCGTCCATATTTCATCTACTGCTAGATCTCAATCTTCCATTTGTATGTCCTTAAAGCAATAAATGAATCAAACCAGCCATCTGGGCAGGTGGTGGAAACTGAAAATTCCCTTTTAATGTCACCAATGAAACGTATTAACCTAGGCATTTCTAAAGTCTCGCTTAAGAGTAATTTGGTATTTTAAATTAATTCTTTCTCTTCTATAAACAATACTTCTCCACACCAGATTGCTCCCTACACTTAAAAAAAAATCTTTATTATGACAATAAACTATCTAAATAGTGATATTGACTCCTATGCTGCAAGTTTCCTCTGCCAGTCTTCAGTAAAACTGAAAATACTTTTGTTAATAAGAAAATGTAAAATATAAGTGTGTTGAAGAATATACTTTAACTTTGGCATATATTTTGTAGACAACACCAATCTGGAAACAAGCTTTCAAAATGTAATTCATCACATCATTTCTAAAAGAACTTGTAGAACTTGTCTCACCCCACTAACTTTAAAAAGTGACTACTTTTTACGGGTGACGACTTGAGATACAGGACATAAAGTACCTATATTTAAAAAGCTTCCATCTTCTAGGCTCCAGTCTCTCATAACTGTCTACTATCCACCAGAACAACTGAGAAGTGAAAACATAGGGAAACTGGTTTTCATCTTTCAAATAATTGTAATTTATTCAGCATTAATAATAAAGATGGTGCTCTTTTCTTTAGCATCCACAGCTGTTAAGAACTTGCTTAGCATTTTCAAACTGTTTCATTCAACCCCTCTAGTTATTGTTTCACATTCCATTACATTTTAAAACAGAATATCTGAATTATTTCCATATTTTTACTGTCAATTGATATAAATGGCCAAGTGTACCAGAGAAGATTAATTTCAGAATGTAAGTATTTACACAAGAATACTTCTGTAGTTCTGAATTTTATTGGCATTACAAAGAGAAACATTGGAACACCAGATTCCTGTGCTCTCTGTTTTTACATCAGTACACAAGGTTACTCTATAAAGTGTTCACATTATTGTGCATCTCTTTAGTAAGAGGTTATAATACATCTCTACTCAGATTTTGCTCCTCTGAAATATTTTTGGAAAAATACTAAAGATTGATCACCTTAAAATATTTAAGAAGTTCATACGTCATTAAGAATTTAGTTTTACCTAATTTATAATATTTCAAATATGCTTCATGAAATGGAAATAGCTGTATTAAGATCAAAAATCCATCAGTGTCAAAGCTGAAACAAATAAGGTGAGATAATAAATTTTAATTCAATTTCTGTAACAATTCAACTATTTCAGTGAAGTTTTCAACTTTGATGAAATTTCCAGCTGAAAATCAGTCAATTATTTTTCACAACACAGCCATACCAGAAATTCATATTTTCTGTTTCATTATCCAGAAAACAAACCAACAGATGCTAATTCAAAAGACAGTAGCTGACATACATTTCTTACTCAGGGAATTTGCCATTAATCTACATGTCTCCAATAAAGGTCTTGGATGAGTAATGGCCATGTTTTCCCAGTACAGTTTCTGCAAAATGGGCTGAATGCATCATTTTTTGTTACAGTGTTCAGCAGAACACGTACAGCTTCCTTTTGATATGTGGCTTTTATCACAAGTGTAGTGATCACACAGACATTTTCCTGGAGCTCCTCACAGAGAATCAGCAGCAAAACTTGTTGGAAATGTACCTTTGATAATGACAGAGCTGAAAGGAAGTCTGTCTAGTAAAGTGTTCAGCAAGTTGTAGAAACTCTACTTATGTTATAGATGTCCTCACACCATCTGGCAAATAGTTTCTATAGGAGCAAGGAAAACATTATAAACCTACTTCAAATACTTTAATTCTTTACTAAACAGTAAAGAATTAAAATGATCCATTCATTCTCAAAACCCATGATATTTTGCTTTGTATATTGATGGTAGGAAGCCCAGCAGTGGCAGGAGAGTATGGCTCCTCTGAAATGAAACCTCACAAAACCCCAAGAAGATGCAATAAATAACTTGGGGAAAGCAGATCCCAAGCAAAGCTGTGGAGGAGGAGATGGTGGATCAGCGGGAGTGGATAATTCTGTGCTAGGCTGGAGGGCAGACACGGCTCCTGCTGGCAAAGCCAGGCAATCACAGCCACTAAAGCAGAACTGGCTCCAGGAAAGAGGCACGTGATAAAAGTGACAAAAGGGGAGAGGAAGGGGATGCACTAAGAAATCTTGGAAGAAAGGACAGAGATTTAATCGCAAATTTCCTGAAACAGAGGGAGGCAAGCTGAGGAAATGGAATCTGAAGGATGAGGAGGACTTAAACTTTATGCCATAAGCAACACATTAATGTCAGCAATGGAATTTGCAGGAACTAGGGGATGGGAAACCACAGCATAGGTATTAGAAGCTGCAGAGGAAGTAATCACCATCAGTATGGGAGGTGAGGCTCTGTACAAGAATTTCAGCTGTCTAGACAGCAATAAAAAAAATAATAAAAAAATAAAAATAAATAGAGAGAGATAAAAAAACGAGACTCGACCTGAAATTTATGGAGGAAACAACAGTAAAGTCTAGGACACAAATTCTCTTTCCCACAACAGATAAAAACCAAAAACAACCTGCAGGTTACAGGCTTAGCTGAAAGAAAAAAATATATACTGATGGTGTTTGTAGTAGGAGACCAGTCAGACTATATGTGTTTTGTGGACTTTTAAGAGTCAGGATAAGCCAACAAAGAGGGGACAAGAGGTGAGAAACAGATCTGATCTCAGTCAACTATGTAAAAAATGACAGTATAAACTAAAAAAGTGAAGCACTGCAAAAATGAAAAGGATTCAAACCTTAGAAAGCCTAAAGCCCCAAGTAACACTGTCAGCTCTGTAGAGCTCCAGAAAGACTGTGAGAAAGAAACACGACCCCCTCAAGAAACTGCTGAAAGGTTGTGTGTGGCAAGAAGGAGGAAAAGCAAGAAAGGCAGGCCAAGGTAGGCACAGGAAAGTCTTCACTGACAGTACCACAATCTAATGTTCAAGAATGATGACAGAATACAGGTGATGGATTTTAACCAGGAAAATGCCACTGAAATGTCACAAGAACAACTCCAACGAAGAGGAAAAAAAAAAAGGCTAGTAGAGAAGAAAATGTATGATGGGATTATTAGAGTACTGAAGGCAAAGCCTGAGACACATAGAAATGGCTAGAAAGTGAAGGAAAGGCATTAGCTGGATTACCATTTTCTACTTTACTTTTTTTAATTAAAAAATACCCTAATTCAACGTATTAGTACAACATAAGAAATGCTGCTCAGCTCCCACCCATTTCTGCAGGGCTTGTCTGAGTTCAACTCATTCCAAGATAAAAGGCAGTATTAAAATTGTACCAGACACTTAAACATCTTCATTAAAAAAGATAACTAAAAGTCTGTATAGCCAACCTTCAAACATCCTGAGCAAGTCTAAACAAAATTCAGCATAAAACATGTTTTTGCACACATTCTCTTTGAACATAACAAAAAATACAACTGGGGAGAACAGATCAAGGCGAGGGTTCTGAAATATTTTTACATGAAAGAGAGAGTTTCATTAGATAATATAGGTCAGCCTGACACCCATCTACTCCCCTAATATAGATGTATTTTAACATGGTGTGCCATTTTACGTCAGAGTTACAGGCAATATTGACACAGAATTGACAACTGAGAACTGATTAGATGGCAGGACTCCATCAAGAACTTAGCACAACTGCCAAAACAATGCCTCCCAGAAATCAAAACCCAGTAGTTTTCCCTTTCCAAAAATACTACAACTTCAAACTACAGTTTGAAACATAATGACTATATTCCAAGCTGAACGCAAGTTTGGCATGCACCACTGTACATTTCTAGCATATTTTCAGAGAGACACACAAAAAAGCACATTAATCTCATCTCATATGTTGTGTGCTATTTATGCACATCAAGTTATCTTTATGAATTCATTATAACTTAAGTGAATAAAACACCTTCATTGCATAAATTAAAAATACTAATGCTTCAAAGCATAAATTAAAATTAACTTCTAAAACACAGTCTAAAACTGTCTGGTCTAAAAAAAAAACAAACCTCACAATAAATCCACACATTTATTTACACAAGTACTGTTCCAAAATTTACTTGTCTTTCTTATCTCAGGAAACACCTTACTATTTTAAAGAAGTGTTAACAATTCAAAGTACTTAAATGTATGCAGAAACTTTTACTAAAAAGTGGCCAGAGGCTGACAGTTCCCTCCCTTGCAATTTTCATGTTCTAAAATTTGTTTCTGTTCTCCCCTGGAACAAAATCAAACCATTCTGTGCAACACAAAACCAGAACTGTCAAAAAAAATTTTTAGATCAAATAGGCTCTTCTATTTAAGATCTACAAACGTCTACAAATTCAAATGTCTGCTTAAGCCCAGATCAGGCTTCCATATCTAAACAGGATCATTAAAATTGCTCTAGAGTAACAAAGGGGTTTTTTGTGTTGGGTTTTCTTTTTTTTTTAACTTATAGCAGACTAATTCTTTGTTGCTGTCTGCTTCTGCAATGTCCTAATTACTAGGTTGCACAGTGAGAACTCCTTCACTCTTTCTCAGCTTTGAAGAAACAATAGACAGCACCAACATTTCATTATACTCGAATACTTTCAACGTGGTTTGTTTTAATGACATAGATGTGACTACCAATTCCTTGCCTTTGAAGTAAAAAGTTTCAGCCTTATTTATAGCATGAATTGTAGAAGCTTAAGGATTTTCCTCCCACTTGCTTATTAAAAATGAAAATAAAGACAAAATATGGTTGTTGGGAAAACAACATATCATAAATCAAAGTCAAAATACAATGACTCTGGTTCATCTTCTCTTTCACCAAATGATGTATCAGAAGAGGAAATTAAATCTAACAGTCAACCTCTGCATGAGATCTAAAGCTAGGCTTCTTAATTTACTAAAAAGCACTCATACTAATTATCTGGATTTTGGCTCTAACGATAAAAAATTAGGGAAGTCCTGGATTCTTCTCATCTTGATGAGGTAATCCTTCATTCACAGTAGGCTGCACCATAACAATTTACACACATCCTGAGGCATCCTCATGCACAGCTCAGGTACCACAAGAACTGCCCCCATGACTCCTCCAAGTTCTCATGGCGTTTCTGTCCTCCAAAGCCAGGGGGTTGGCTGATGCAGGTCAGGATACAGCAGCAGAGAGTGCAGATCATTACCAAATCTCTCTACACATTACTGGATTTCAATCCCTTACAATCATATATTGGGGGGAAAAAATAGGATCTGATGAAACATCAAAAATCTCAAATACTAAAAGCAAGGAACATGAACCAGATCAGCTACAACAAGCTGAACAAGTGCAGTTGGCTCCCCTGACACCTGTCCCAGCCACAGTTTAGATATACTGTACCTATGGCTGACCCAAAAGCCACCCTGATGAGAATTACAATGTCAATCAAGTGGCCAGAGCTTTCTATACAGTCTGTTTTTCTTTAAAGTGTACATTAACTCCAAAATTACTGCTGCTAAATATTTTGGGCAGGGTGTTGCATTCCTTTCAAAACTTTGGTTTTAACAGGCAAAATAACTAATAGCTTATAATCTTCACTCCAGCCTCTGTGCCAAGCTACACTACAGTTGCGCTAACCTTACTGAATCCTTTATCTTCAAGAATACTTCATTTTTCTTCACAGAAAGGATGATAAAGTACTGGAACGGCCCACCCAGTGAGGTGGTGGAGTCACCATCCCTGGATGTGCTCAAAACAAGACTGATGTGGCACTTGAGGCCATGGGTTAGTTGAGGAGTTAGGGCACGAGTTGGACTTGATGATCTTGAAGGTTTCTTCCAACCTAGCCATTCTGTGATTTAGTGACTTAGAATAATTCCTTTTTCTCCTGCCACCCCCAACCCCAATTCCACTGGGAGTTGAAAAGGAATTTTCTTCAAATTCATGAAAACACAAACCTTTTGCACAAGAAATCATTGTCATTACCATTATAACTTGAGAGTTCAAATAATGGAACAGAGGCCCAGGACAGTAAAAGACAATTGGACTGAACAAAATAAAATAAACAAACTCCAGCCTCTGTTGCTGAAGTAGAGGGCTGGGAGAATTGTCTAGACAGAAGTCTGAAGAATCCTCTCCTGACTGGGAGGCTGCGATCAGGAGCCTCAAAGGGGGCTGGGACCATTAGTGGTAGAGAAGAGGAGCAGTGAAGAGTCAGTGGTATTTACTGGAAGCTTTTGGTGACCTTTGGTGTTGGAGGAGGATTTCAGGACGTGAGCAAGTCTACAAGGGCTATGATAGTACAAGATAGTAGCTAAGCAAAAACTGTGGAAGCTTACAAGCACGTGAGGATAGGAACTGTGGGAAGCAGAGGTTAGATATTGTATTAGAGGTTGGAGGAGATACTTCAGGTCACTTCAAACCACAATCCCCCTTCCTCCCTGAAGGGGGTCTCCAAAATGAGTGTCCATTTTTCTTCCACAGGAGGAGATCCTAGTCATCCATACGACTCCCCACAGCTGCTACCAAAGAAATAGCAAGGGCTATTGCTCTACTGTTTATCGTGCAGGGGCAAGAGCAAGGCAAGGCTAAACTGGTGATTGTGGCTACCGGAAGATGGAGAGAATAACTGCTGTGACTGGGAGAGGCTGCTCTTCAGCAGCTGCCATACGTGTTGGCAACCCACAGCACCTGTCAACCAGAAACTCAAGGTGAGGATAATTTATCCAGACACACTCCAGCTCCTTCAGCAAGATAAAGATAGGCAAGATAAATATGGGGTAGAAAGCTGGGAAGGCTTTAGTAGCTTCTTTTGAAAAGAAACCTCACTGTTTTGCAACCCTAGGAATCTGCTTACTTCAGAACCTCTCATTCACTGTCTAAAGTAAGTCTGTGGCAACAGAAGATCAGCAACGAAGCTGTACTGGGCAGCGTAACAAGCTTCTGAGCTGGATGGATACCTAATTCTTACCAAGTTTTTGAAAGCAAGTCAACAAACATTTTCTTTTAGCTGTTTTCCCTGATACTCAACTGATACCCTTCCTTTCAGGTTATATATGTGGAGAAAGTCACTGTTGGTATCTAACTTAACATTTAACAACAAATGCTTTCAAACAAGACTGCAGCTATTTAAAGATCATGAACTACCATCACCGAAACCATAGAAAAAAATCAATCCTGCGAAAACATTAGTGCTCTACACATACACACAAATAAAGTTATGTTCTTAAACATCCTTGTTTAATGTATTGTGCTTAACAGACAGGTTGCAGTGCCTCTACCCAGGGTTGGGAAAGAAAGTATTCTGCGGTATGAAGCGACTGGAATGAAGGACAGCAGGTCCCAGAAACGCCGGAGGCCGTCTGCTGGAAGGGAACAGGGGTGGATAGGCCAGGCAGCACCCCAAAAAACCGGGTGACAATCCTACGATCCGCTCAAACGCTCCCAGCCCCGACCAGGGCCAGCCTGCCGGCACATCAGGGTGGTAAAAGTGATTACTCATGCCGCCGGAGAGCGGGGCAGCGGGAGCGGCGCCGAGCCTCACGATCCCTCCGAACCGGGCTCCGCGCTCCTACCTGGGGGGCCGCGAAGGCGGCGGCGGGCGGCGGCCCGCGGGGACGCGTCTCCTCCTCCTCGGGCGAGTCGTCCAGCAGAACTTTGCTGCTCTTGTTGAGCTTCCACATGGCGGGCGCGGTGGCGGCCCCGCCGCGTCCCGGCAGCGAGCGGGCCGAGGCGGGAGCGGGCGCAGCTCCGCAGCCCCGGCCGGGCCGGCTGCGCTCG
>VXBU01008765.1:1349558-1386091 GCA_013400315.1 Bombycilla garrulus
CGGGGGTGCGGACAGGCGGCCCGTGGGGCGGACCGGGCAGGGCAGGGTCGGGAGCCGCCGCCCCTCACCTGCCACCGCTCCTCGTCGGAGCCGCCGCCGCTGCCATATTTGCGGGGCGGGGGCACGGACACGCGCAGGGGGAGCTGCCCGGCATCACCGCGGCAACAGCGCCGGGCCCGCCGGCAGCACCCCGGCTCTCGGCCCGCAGCCTGCCGCAGGCACGGAGGATAAGGACCCGCCGAGCGTGGGCCCATGCTGTGGAGGGCGCGGATAGCGCTGCCCGGGCAGCGGTGGCAGCAGGATGTCTGTGAGGGTAACGCGGGGCACTCGAAGGTGGAACTGAACCCGTCTGTGTAGCCGGAGTAGACCCGCAGAGCGCCACAGATGGCCCGACAACTCTGCAAATGGTCCTGGCGAACCCGCCCGTGTGCTTGCCAGTTTATCCACCCGTGGGCCTGCCAGTGTACCCACCCGTGTGCCTGCTGCGTTACCCACCCGTGCACCCACCTGTGTACCCTGCTTTACCCACTTGTGTACCCTGCTTTACCCACCCGTGCTTTACCCACCTCTGTACCCTGCTTTACCAACCCCTGCACCCACCTGTGTGTCCCACGGGGCACTGGGGATGCCTCTGAGGAAGGACAGGCTGCACAGCCAGTCCCCCAGCCTGGACCACAGGCTGCTCCCCTTGACCCATGGAGCCCTGCAGCCAGGGTGGAAAAGTCTGGCACATGAGGCTGGAGTCCAGTGAGTGCCAGGAGCTCCCAGTTTGATGGCTGAATGATCCAGATTTAATGCCATGTGTACCAGCTGGTATTTTCATTGATTCTTAGTTTTCAGACAGATTTGCTAGGATATTTTTCCATTAAAATCCGCACCTAAGCACTCCTTTTATCCATTATTTTGATATGTGAATTAGGGTCAGATGTCCAAAGAACTGAGAAAGTAGTCTAAAACAACCATTTTTTTTTTTGTTTTTCTCTTGCTTAATGCTGCTATGATTTCACTAGTGAAAGGCCATAACACTCAAGGATTCCTCATGACAGAATTGCAAGTCATGCTGTGGCTGCCTGGTCCCTTGGGGGCCGAACAGCAGCAATCGGGGAGCAGCCGTGCTTTGCTTGAGGGTGTTTTTGGCTGCAATGTGCACCTACCTGCTTAACTGGAAAAGGGTTCACCCCGGGGCAGGAACAGCAGCTCCTGCAGGCCAGCTGCTCCCTGTGCTGCTGGCTGCCTTTAGCTCCCATCAATGGCAGAAGGACGCCCACAGAATCGAGATTTGCAAATCAATGAGAAAAGGACTTTTTCTGTCATAAAATGTCCTATGTACTAAGCTAACCTCAGAGGCATCATAGTTTTAACTATAAATTCTCTTTTGTACTGATTCAGGATTTCTGTAATGACTTAGGAATGCTGTCTAGCTAACTATAATTTGTAACTGACTCCACAAAAGATACATTCACTTCACTTGGACCTGTAACCACAGAATTTACACCAGCGCAGTTTTAATTCTCTGTCTTGAAAATGAACTTCACAAAATTATATCAATGAGTATAAAGCAAGTGCACAAGTGTTCAAAGGACTCTAAAAGCTTTTAGTTTTGCAATAAGTTTTCTAACAAAGTTTTCTTTATCTCATTTTCAATCCCTTCCTTTGTGAGACTAAAAGCTACTAAAAAGTGAAGCAGAGAATTTCCTTTCACATCTTGCTTGCATTAATATTAACTGAATCTCAAGAGGGCAGGAGACAAAAGACATTCTCAGTTATTGAAGACAGATCAGATTTAGCATGGATTTCCTCTAGAAGGCCAAGTCAATTTATAACTAGTTCTTTAACCTCTCACTCCTTCAAATTTATAAATAAAAATATTTCTAAGTTATATTGGCACATGTTTGTGTTACTCTAAGTACAAAACAACCATTTTATGTGATTTGAATTATGTATTTAGACTTTGAAAAGATCAAATAAGTTGTTTGTTACCACGTGACCCTATTATTTTAATCCAATGCCTTCCTTATGCTATTTTTCTTATGGCTGCCTGAAACACCAACTCTAACACTAGGCTTAAATCCTGAAAATACTTATGTGTCTGCTCAGTTTTAGTCTCACTAAGAAATTCACAGTACACACAATATTAACTACATGGCTTTGGCTTTTTTTAAAATTTTTATTAATTTTAATTTTTTTTTTACCCTTAGGTTTTCTCCTAACATCTTGAACTTCAGTGTGAAAATTTGGCTTTACTTGGTCGCTGAAAATCAATCCAGTTGACTTTAGAGAGATGACAATTTCAGTTCACATTTTCTATTTATCTTCAAGGCCCCAGGGCAAGGCTGAACGCTATCTCATTTTCTTCTGAGAAGAATATTATTTTCTGCTGATCTGTTCTACAGATTTGGGCTTATAAATTTATTATTTCCTTTTAAAATTAATTATATACAACTAATCAAATTTGTTTTTCTGGAATAAGAAGCTGACATCTGCCAGTTGGATCTGCCTAGGGTGAAGAAGAATACAAAACACTTAAATACAAAGTTTCTTCCTCTAAGAAACTATATTGTCCTGTGTCCCTAAGCTGTATTCAGGGGAAAGCTGTGAAATCTTGTTTGATAAACTTCTTGCATGGTGTTTAAATTGCCATGAACATCTTTATAAATGTCATTATGAAAAAAAAAAAATTGATGATTCCTCTTCTGAACTCTGATCTTGTCTCCCCTTAAGGAGCACAGATCTGGGGGAAAAAAAGTGAGCAAAGTAACAGAAAATGCAGCCTTTGTCTCTGACTCCCAAGGAGTACTGAACTGTTTCGAAAGCAAAGCCAGACAACATGGTTTTAGCAGCCACTTCATGACCTGGCAAAACATTATGCTGCTGAAAAATATGTTTCTCCTTTCCTCTTTTACTCCAGGCTATGACCCAGGAGAGAAAAGGCTGGAGTTCTTTTGCTGGCCTAAACCAGTCTCTCAGGAGACAGAGAGCAAAAATGAGAAAAGTGACGAGCAGTAAGGAGGTGATCCCCTGTTTCACACCAAGTAACTCCATGACGCTTAGTGGCTTTAGCATACTTCAGTGACTCCAGGCTGCAGGACCTTTGGATATTACCAGACTTTCAGGTACATTAATGATGGTTTCAGGTACTGGATCCATCAGAACAGCTCTCAGCATTTGCCTTTCCAATCCCAGTTATTATTCATGGCATCTCTCATTCATCTGTGTCACAATCAGTATTTCACATGAGGGGTCTGTCACCCTTCCTGACAGACTAACCTTGCAATGGGTACCTGAACACAGCTGTGGTACTGCTGTTCCAAGCAAGAGGCAAAAACCAACCCATGTTGTGCTAGAGATGACACATCCACCACGGCTGCCACCTCTGCCAACCTTCTCAGCTGCACTTGGAACTCAGACCTTAGCCAGGCTGTTGGAGACCACGCCAGCCAGATGAGATTCACCACTTCCCAGCAGTGTTAGGCACACACCACGAGCACTAGGGAGACATCCCTCTTCCCCTGCAGGGGCCCACTGTTAGCCATTTCGTGGTGAAAACTGTTTTTATAGAACTGTGCCAGAGTACAGCATGGGCACTGGAGTATCTGTATATCCTTTCCTGGATTCCTACCCCCATGTGTTTTTCACTTTCTGGACACTGATAGTGCCAGAGTCCCAGTCTGGAATTTATCTCATGAAACTTTAAATACCTAGATGTCATATCTTGAGTATACCCCCTTTCTAATTTGTGGAGAGCAACACTGTGTGAGAGCAGCACTTTTTCATCTTAGCTTTCTGGAGTGTTTGCTGTGGACATCGGCCTATAACTGTATCAAAGTTCTCAAAAATAAGCAATGCCAGGGCTATATCTTTTGAGCTACAGAAAGGGAGGAAGGTTCAGCAACTAGTAATCCCAGAGTCCAGGGCAAAACTTTCTTCTTCATGTTTTCACCCATGCTTCCCAGCAGTTCCCTAGCCAACTGCAAGCTAAAACACATGTGATATGTATGAGAAAATACATATTGTGTAATACAATACACAACCTTTAGGAATATGATTTCTGGATGACTACAGTACATGAGTTCTGCAAGTCATCACAAAGTCCAACCTCATTTAAATGCAATACTTACATTTCACTTATATATACATAGGTGTGTAAGTCACATTTATTACAGAAAAGCTGTTCTAGACAATTTGAAAAAAGTTGCATTCTACTCTTTTGGGATTTTAGTATAATTCTAATTTTAAAAAAAACATAAATTAGCTGGTTTAGGAGCCAAAAAACACCCTAAGGTGGTCTAACCTTCCTTTCTAGACTCTCAAGGCTTACCACTAGAAAAGTGAGGCCCAGCCCTACAAGGGAATGGAAATGTTCTGTCTCTAACGAAACTCTATCCTTATTGATAGCAAACCCACTTTGATTTGAAATACTGATGTGTATAGGAAAGCTGTTTGTGGCTTGGCGTGTAAGTTAGTCAATGCAGATCTCTGTCCGAAGAAAATGTGTAAGAGAGAAAAGCAAACCACTTTCAGAAAATAGACTTATTTTGAAAATTGGCAGCTGATTCAACCAACTGTAAGTAAGTTCAAGAAATGCCAGGAATCCTAGAGGAAGCAGATTATTGCTTGCAAATGCATGCTAAATTAATTTATACTTTGTGATTACGATTTATTATAGAGATTTTAATGTCCCCAGGGATGACATAGCAAAAATAGGAGGCCAGAACTGATGACAAAGACTCTTAGACATGGAAAAATACTGTTATGAAGATAGATGAACACTGTGCTTTAAACCAGAAATAAATACAAGGAAATGGAATAAATATACACAGAAGAAGACTGGAAAGGTGGATAGAACTAATAGAGTTGCTTCTTCTCGTCAGATATGAACAAGGAAGCATCTATTTAGACAAAAGATAATGCATTTATAACTGAAAAAGGAAATAGATGCTTTTCAACAGTGTAATTGCACACTGTGCAAATTCATTTCCAAAGAATGTAATTGAAGTTGTATTCAAGAAAGAGTAACTTCATGAAGATAACAACAACTTCAGGTAGCAGAAGTAAGCCCAAATAAAGCTAATGGTATTAGGCTCAGATTTCAAGTGTTAAACTAATTTTCACAAGCTAGATTTTAATAAAATGAAAAGATATTCCATTATTTTCCACTGTAGGATTTCTTGCTGTAATGTACATCAAATTGGCAATGACCCCTATGGGAAATAGAATATTAAATAAAACACATCACTACCTAACCTCTCTGATCTTACATCCCTTTTCTTTTTCATAAGTCTTTTCAAAAATACTTCCTAGACACAAAAAAGTTAAAATAAAATGACCTGAACCAGTGCTGTCCTCTGCAATATCTACGCTGAATAGAAGTGCATTCAGAAGACTTGCAAGTACTAAGTTTTCATTGTCTGCAGGAAACAAATGTTATAATCCAAAGTGGATGAAATTGTTCATTCTTTGAGGTATGCTGTGTTTTGATTTATGTCAATCACAAACTGTTTTTAAGAAAAGTGGTGCATTTCCAACTTTAAATTACCATAATCTAATGAAAATAAAAAAATTGGAAATTAAATTTTGTATGTTTCAGCCACAGAATACGTGGTTCAACTCATAAGAATACTCTTGAGTTTGCCCAGACTCACTCAAGAAGAGTAAATATAATCAAATATGCATCATTGTCCTGGGGTGACTTTATGATGCTGAATTGTATCCCCATTCATCTGTTTACCTAGAAATAAGTTTTTCACCTTTAAAACTAGATCCAAGATTGAAGTGGGGAGGAAAAGGAGAAGCAGCTCAGTGTCTGAGGGACTGTATTCTAAACAGAGATAAGAGTTTCAGCTTTCCTTCTCATGGACTGTGGTGTCTGCAGTGGACAGTAGGAGAGCTCTCCTTTGCTTTTAGTTAGTTTCTAAGCTAGCTGAGGCAGAGAAGATCCCTGGAGTCTGGCTTTTCTTGGAAGTGCTCGTCCCTGCACTTCACTGAAAACCCAGAAGAGCACCGGGTGCTCACACCTGTGCCCCACTGGGACAGGAGGCAGCATTTCCAGAGCAGGAGGGACCAGTAAGAGACTGAGCGAGCCGAGCCACACCCCACGACAAGAGCTTGCTGAATTTGCTATTTCTTCAGAACAGTGAGAGTGTCCAGTGTTTAATATTGTTCATTTTCTATGCATGTGAATGCTTTGCTTATTAAACAGTAATTTTCCTCTTTTCTCCAGGGAAATCTTTTCCCGGAACAGTAGGGGGAGGGGGCCTCTTGAATCTGCTTTCTAGAGGAACCCCTTTGGAAATTTCCTCCCAAACTTGCCCTAAACCAGGACAATCATCCTCTAGAATACTCGGTGGTGTGTTTTGCAGTAGTTAAGAGTTAAACCTAATGAAACCTCCCCAGCATTTTATTTAAGTCAACAGTAAAACTTTGATTGCAGATTCAAGCCTTCTTTGCCTGGTGAACTGGCAATCTCAGCCTGAGATATTTTCATGGATATACCAGCACTCTAAACAGGCAAAGATTTCCAGGTGGGTCATTTTGTTTTGCATTTCCACAGTTATCTGAGGAAAACAAGGTGTGCTGGAGGAGGGGAAAGAGGGACTGATTTTACCCCACACAGCTATCTACCAGAGTGGCAGCTCTGACCCCAAGTGACGTGTTGTCCTAGGTTACAATGTAAAATGTGCCAGAGGGTCTGTATTCTATCTCCATCTTCATTAACTGTTGAAACAAAGGAGGGGCAATGTTTTTCTTTGCCTCCTCCCCTGGACTATCTCCTGTTAATGGACCATTAACACCTTGCCCTATGAGTCATAGATAACTCCCTCCGGGAGCCATTTGTGTTTAATGGGCNGGGCTATAGCGGATGTGGCCTCAGTTTTCTTTGGAGATCCAATTCTTACCTGTAGTTTTAATCCAAATTTACAGTGCAAGGACACTGAAGAGCTCAAGGCTCACCTCCAAGTTCTCTTTTGCTCAGAGCATTGTGAGGTCATTAGTCACAAAAAACCCTCCAGAAAGATGGGCAGCAAAAAGAGATTGGCAAAGAAAAATATGACAGAAACATTCCAGTTCGGTGCTTATTCTGCTGGTTAACATCAGCAGTAGGAAGATAACAAAGAAAACTACTCAGTGTGAAGGGGGAATCTCAAGGCACCAGTGTATGACTCTCCTGGGACCAATTATTCCTCGAGTATTTCTCAGTGATACAGTGAGCACATAACCTCTCACTAGACCCTGCAGAAAGGAGCAAAAAAATTTTTAATTAAGTCCTGTTTAAACCCTGTTAACTGTGTTTCTCCCTTTTAGAGCCAGGTGCTAGCCCAACCATAACCAACCCTTCAAGGCCTTTGAGCAGGAGGAGCTGGAGGAAAAAAAGAAATACAGGGAGAACAAGAAGTGATTCCAGAGGACAAAAAAAGATGAAAATGTGTGAGTGCGTCAGACTCAAAAGTAGATTGATGGGCCCTGGAGGAGGGCAGCCCCCAACAACATCAGTCATTCCTGGAATGTGTCCAGGGAAGCCATAGTTGCTGCCCACCAGTGCTTTCTTTGTCAGCATGAGAGGATGAGAGACTGGAAGCAGATGATGCAGTTGGCAGGATACCCTCACTGAGTTTGTGTCTCATGGTGGCGTGAAAGGCCACTTTGGCTGTAACCAGGAGGAGAGTGATGAATAGGTCTTTACAGTGTTTACTACCCACTGTGTTATAAACATCTCAAGTGATCATTAATGAAAATGTGTTGGAAGAATAAATACTCTTTAATCTTGGCAAAAATGAAATACTGTTCTGCAGTGAGCAAGCCTGCTTATTTACATGTCATGTATGATTTAAGACAGAATTTTGTTTATTTGTAACTTCTATTCTTCCCTGACATTTAAAATGTTCTTTATTTGTTGTACTAATAATGGGCTTCAGATGTGAGAAAACAAATTACATACTTCCTTTGTAGTGCAACTTCAGTGCAATGATCTGAAAGTACTCACTTACATATTAGTGAATTAATCCTGACAACATATTAGTCAAAAAAGCATCTTCATAGCTGAAAACTTCAGCTTACTTTTTTTTTGCCTCTTTTTCAAGGTTTGGTATTACTGGAATAAAACCAAATCAGGATTGATAATAAAGCACTACGTATGCTTGAAGCCAAAATACACAGATTTTCTAGCAAGCACTGTCAGATTTTTTTACTAAACAAGCAGCAATATCCTGACTTCATGTTCTTGCTGTTTATCCACTAGCCCACTTTCTTTTTCAATTCCACATCTACACTAACAAGCACTGTTGCAGAGCTGTCACCAAATAGTCACGGATTGTGTATCTACAAATACTTTTTTTTAAGCTATCAAAACCTCAGAATATTCTCATCTGAGTGATACAACCTTCCCAAAGCCACTGAAGCTTTTATCAAGCCTACAGAAGAATAGGAGCATAGATGTTGCCTCATTTATATATTTCTTAACAATTTTCCAGTTCCACAGTGCCCTGTTCCCTCATAGCAATCGTCCCATTGCAGTTTTATTTTCTATTGCTTTGCATTGATCAATGTGATATGAAAACTTCACATCTGAGAATGACTTTTTATCTTCTCCACTGCTAGCCCAAATTGCAGGCAGGCAGTCATTGCCTCACATAAATTGTGAGGACACATAAATACCGTGCTCCTGTCTGCAGAGAAAGAGTGTGAATATCCTCATGCTGCAGAGAAGGGAAGGTGTTAGCCTGTTTATCATGCAGCTGCAGCAATATCCTGGTTTGTGAGGAATACAGAAGAGATGCAAACCAGGGAATGAGAAGCGGTATTGCTAAAAGACAAACATCCTTCTGGAACAGTAAAGGGATATTTGTTTCAGTATGGCTGAATCAGGCCAAAAGTCCATTTGCCCCAGCATCCCATCTCTGACAATGATGTTGAAGAAAAGAAACAAGGCATGGAGTAAGTCCAGTGTGGTACTTCCCATGGCATGTCCTGCCAGCGTCAGCTTCCTATTCTAGAGACTGTATCAGCAGCTTTGGTTTTAAAAAGCCTGATGGACTTATATTCCATGGGTTTTCACTACTAATTCAACTTTTCTCCATAAAATGTATTTACTTTTCTTTTTCCCTTTTTAAGTGTAATGAGAAAGAAAGCCATACAAAAAACCTTGCTTTTATGCCGCAGAAGTTAGGAATGTTAATGCATGATGGGAAACCTTATGTGGGTCACCTGGTCATATTCCTGTCGGTGGCACACTGCCATCCACTGCACAAAGTCCCCGTGTGTCACCACAGCACAGCTCTGTGCCCATCTGAGCAGCCCCTTACTTTCCACCCATCTCTGCCCACAGCCAGGGTGCCCAACACTCAGGTGTGCTTCTGCTCAAGCATAAACCTTCAGGGGAAGATGGGATTTACAGTAATTTAACTTTCTCTTGCTAGCAAAGTATAAACGTCAAGTCCAAACAGCCCATTAAGCATCTCAAGTGTTATTGTTATTATATGATACAAAACATAATCTCCTGCCCTTTTAAATGTTTGGCAATCTATAATCTGTGACTATGAGAATAGCAGTGGAGTCCAGAATCTGAAAAATGTACTTGGTTTTTATTGTAAGAAAATATAGAGTTATACATAGTATGGAAGCATGCTATGACTAATGCAATTAAAGGCACTGAGAAAATTAAAAGATTGAATGGCATTGGAAAAGGTATAAATACTTGCTAACTGTCCCAAATGTCTAACAGATGGAGTTAGTTATGCCTCATGAAATTGTGACCATATATTTTCCATAGAATTCTATAGAAAAGACTTGTTATTCATGAAAGTTGAAAATCTAAAAGAATTTTAATGCAAGGTATTGTCATCTCAATAAAACTGCACACGAATCTCTTATGCAGAACAAAACATTTTGCAATTATGAATTTTGCTTACTGTACTTTGGAAGTCTTTAAAATGCGGGTTAAATTATATTTACTCCTTACCTATATAGTTTTACCGTTGATTTGATCTTGATTTCAGTTAGCTTACTTTGCTTCTGATATACACAAAATTAATTTAAAAGTGCTGTAAATCTGAAGCTGTGTCCACACAGGATTAAAGGTAGTTTTACTAATACACTTCTAAGTCACACCTGTAGGTGGTTCAGATAATTTTCCTGAATGTCTCTACATAATCAAGGTTGGTGTGACATGGGAGACTCCTGTGGTCCTAGATAATGAGAGTCAGGAAGACAGCTATAAATATTTCTACAGAAGTTATTACTCAGTTTAGATTATTAATTAGTTTTCTAATAAAGTATGCAGGAGTCAGTGGCATTTCCCTAGATTTGCCTAGAGTATTTGCCATTCCTATTAATTTTATTTAGTATGAAGAAAAAGTTCCCATGCACAGGTTAATGATGCAAGATGGAGTTGTGTTTTTCTTTCTATGCTTAGACTGAGTTACTGAAACCTTGACCTCATTGATGTCATTGATAAAGTTTTCCCTGACTTTAGCAGAGGTGTATTTTAATTCAAAATAACTTCATACAGAAGGGAGAGGAAAAAACCCACGTATATGTAATGTAGAAATATCAGTGTAATCTAAAGAGGTTTTTTATCAGATTAGTTCTTAGTTTCTCTCTTATGCCTTTGAGATCAGTATAAAAAAGATTTTTTTTATCCAGTTAAATTTCACAACAGAAAGATTCACTTCTGTTGGTTCAAAACCTAGTTAAAGGAGTGATTTTTTTTTTTTTGCGTCTTTTTCCTCTTGATCATAGCAGTACCTAAGCTGAAAGGAGACCTTGGGTCAGCCCCCTTTTGCCTGACAGAGACTTATCTAAAATTTTCCTGAGCAATTATTTGAAATTAAGTACATAAAAAAAAAATCTAATGGATGTTGCAGCCGGGTCTTAAATTCTGTTTTGGTATTATTTATCCAATTATGTAGATGATTTAAATTTAGAAAACCTGTTTACAGAAATTGAGAAAACAGTTTATATGGCTGAGTCTTTTCAGTTTTCATAGAATCATGGAACCATTAAAGTTTTATTGTCTCTAATATCAGCTTCAATGACAATCATTTTCTCAGCATTTGGCTGTTCCAAAAGTAGAACTCAAAACCGAAGTGCTTTCAAAATCATCAATTTTTCACCAATCAGTTGCTGCTTTTTGCTGTTTTCAAGGAACTAGCGTGTAAAGCCAGTGTAGATCCCCAAAGAAACTGGCAGCTTTCTACTTTAAAATTTCCTTCATGCATCCCCAGTGAGATGTAAATCTGCAATAATCAAGATTTTCCACCTTTTTTACAGCACCTAAAATTTTAGATCCAAATAAATTTTTCCCCAAGTGTTCACTTATAATGTGCTCAGTTTTACTTAACAGAAAGGTCTAGTGTAAAGCAGATACAGGTGAAAGCTGCTTTCTGAAAGCTTACATTGCTTTTTGTGTGTTATGCTTAGTGTAGGCCAGGTAACAGAGACTCTGTCACTTGCGTTTAGTAGTAAGGGAATATAAAGCTTGCTTTAGCCACAAGGGGTTTATGCCAATATAGGAATTCAGTTTAGGCTAAAGCTGGAGAGATTTATACTGGCTGAGAATTTGCTTAAGCTTTAAGAAGCTTTTATTTAGTGAGTTTAGAGATTTTAGGAAAGGCTTCAATTAGAAGAATTTATCTTCTGTAGATATATTTGCATGCCAGTACCTATTTCTTATAAGAAGTTTGTAACTTATATTTGCATAGCTTGTATTTAAAATTAAAATAATGTAATTTAATTTTTTCCATTGCTTTCCCTGCCTTTATTTCATCTGCTGTTGATGAGTTTGCATGTTTACATATTAGAGTTATACTGTAAAATCACTAACTTCTTTGAAATTCTACTGTATCTTCCTCGTGGCTTTAGTAGGCTCAATACATACTTTACATAAATCCTTTTGCTTTTAATACTGTAATGGTTTACTATATAGTTGTCAGTTTGTTCAGGAATTTATATCTATTGCAAACAACAAAAAGAAAAAACACATCAGTTACTTGGAACCAAGAAATTCATGTGCTTCAGGAAAGGTGAAGATTGATATCAAAACGAATAAACTTACATTTCCTATGAGGGAAAAAGGTTTAGATTCAGAAATAGCCTTGCCTGCTGTGTCTTCTATTGTGTCTGTTGTATAGTGCTGTAATCTCATCATTCTGCTTCTGCAAAACTGTTTTTGAAACTTCATCTTTAATCTGGCAATTCCACATTGACCTCGATGTTGATCTTGAAGGTAAGCAGCTATTATGTGTGCGTGCAAAGTCAATCATCCTGCATTTTGCTTAAGAACTACCTAGTAAGTATGATTTCTTTTGAATTTCAGAGCAAATGACATCTGGTTTAGCTGTCCTGTGCAAGGTTTCTGGATGAGTTCAGTAGCATAGCAGCCTGCAGTTGATCAGTTTTCCACTGCTTTCAAAAGTAAGTATTGAACTGTTTCAGATGGCACATGATAACTCAGCTAAGCCACCAAATTAATCTATTTGTACATGATGAATTTTAATGGTCCTCTTTTGTGTTCTTTGCAAAGAAAGGCTTGGTTGTCATCTTGATGCACCTCATCTTTCTTGTGCACACTAATGAAAACCTATGAGTGAGGCAATATCAGAGGGAAGGCAGCACATCCCATTAACCTGTGCTGGGATCTGGGTACCTAGTGTTCTGCTAATCTGTTTGCAATCCAGAAAGGCTGCTTTCATCACAGTTTAAACTAAACTGCAAGCTCCCTAAGTACGGGGTCTGCAAGTTCCCTGCTCTGCAGCATCCCAGGGTATCACAGTGCCTGGTTGCTGGAAGATGGGGAGCTGGCCCTTATCCCCTCATCAGCCCAGTATTAAGAAGAAAAAAATCTCATTTTTGCTAGTCCCCTTCAAAGAGCTTTTGGTTGCCTGGCCTTCAGTAATTCTTTTCAGTTTGCACAGATGCAGCAATAGTGATGCCCTCTGATGGGTGACTAAGCACAGAGACCCCATGGTAGCACATCAATTCCCAGTTTTTTCAATGACCAACATGCCCATCTTACAAGTATTCATCATGCTGCTGAGGAGAGTTCCACAACAGGCAGGACCTGAGCCCACAAAAATGAGGAATTCCTTTCGTGACGCTTCTATAAACATCTGGTTTCTGCCTAGCAGAGGTCATGTGCCTCTTCACCACCACTGCAAGAAATAATGAGAATTTTTTAGGTGGCACGTATTTGAATGTATAAAATGTTACATATTTTTCTTTAATTACTTGATACTTGTGTTCTTTAAAGATCTGGAGGCATAATTTTACTGTGTAGTTTTTGAAGACATGGACATTACAATATCTCTGACAATAAGTGTAACAACAACTAGACCAAAAACAAAATAAAGAAGGTTCTTAATCTAATTACATAAAAGTCCAAAGAAAATCATACATATATGCAGACTTTCTCCCTGAAATGAGCATGCAGGGAAATGCCTGAGTAAAGTTGTGAATTAGACTAGCATAGGAATCAATCGATTTACTCAATAAAAATACCCTTCCTAGTGCTGACCCCCTTCTATAAAAAAAGCCACTGGCATTTCTCCTGAGGGTCTGTGGAAACATTCATGTAACAATAATAAAATCTATTTTTTTTCCTTTCAGTACTATCTCAAGCAGGGGGTTTGATGCATGTGAGTCAAGGAATAAGTTACAGAAACCACATGCCCAAAAGAGATTTGAGGGTTTTTGTTTGTTTGTGGGGGTTTTTAATTGCTTTCTGAAAGCAGGAGCAGTTAATAATGTTGCATAATCTTAGATGAGAAGCACCATGTCTAAATTGTACAAACACAGCTGGAGGGTGACTTAGATGGTGACTGCTCATTATCCACCCATACTGGTGGGGCAGCTGCACTTCCCACGGGTAATTCCCATGTATGCTTACTAGAAAGATGCAGATTATCATCAATTGCCCTCTAGAAATCCAGCACAGCCTAACTGAATATGGGTTCCTTGTAGTTCCACAGCTCACATTTTTGTATGGAGGAGTTTGTCACTATTCCTGTAGAAGTAAATCTTTCCAGGCTTTTCTCTGCAGGCAGACTTTGCTCACAAAATTAGGTGAGCAACAGAAAATATCTTGATTTCAGAGTAAGTGGTCATTTACCAGTTTAACAGGTAAAAAACAGTGACTTTGCCAGTAAATTTGCTTACCATGACAAAGTGACACGTGGCAGGGTAGTCCAGTGCAGTGGTTAACAGCATGAGTACCACCTGTAGCACCAGTGGTAATACCAGAGGAAGACAATTCGGTTTCACTTCCTAACCCAACTCTGTAACTGCAGGATAATGAGGGAGATCCATGATTGCAGTGATCTGTAATTTCAACCACAGAATGAACAAAACTACCGTCTAGCGTAAAAGAGAAGTGGCATATTCTATTAATTGAACATTTATTAGTTTTTAATGCATTTCTCAAAATGATTGTTAGTGTGATATGGTACTATAAATCTGCATGCTATTAAGTTTAAAATAGTCTGTAAGAAATTTGTCATGCTTATTACTATCACCCTTTTTGTTATCTGGTATTTTGTATTTATCACCTGTGAATAACCAAGATATCTTTGAGTAAGCAATGTTACAAAATGCATAAATATTCAAAGAAAATAGTTTTGTGCTGTCCTGCAGTAATATTTGTCTGCTATAAAGTGCAGTTATTAACTTTGATATGGAAGAATGATTTACAGTGCCTGAAAAATGCAGTTTGTAAGAGAGTGAAGACGTTCTTCATCACAGGAAAACACTAGTGTTCAAAACTGCCTTGCTGACTCCCTCAGCCAGATCTCATAAGACATTTCATTGTAAGCTTTTGCACAGAAATCTAAAGCTCATGACTTAGCACTGCCAGTGCCTATGCTTGTGTTACCAGGCTGCTGAAACATAGCATTTGAGTTCTTTAGGGAGGTTTGCAAGTTGTGGCTTGAAGATATTACATTGTGGATGGAAACGGAATTGAAGCTTAGTGAGCTCTTATTGAACTAGCATTGCTGAAAAGATTGTGGCTGATAAGAATTTAACCTATGACACAGTAAAACAAAATAAATCAATGTGTTGCTAAGACTATGACATGACCTGTAGAAAGCAAAAAATGTGAGAAGTTAAATTTTATATTCAGTCCAAAATTGCTGTGTTTGGTGTAAAATGTGACATCCAAAGTGGCCAGCTTTACTCAATGAGCTAAAAATTTTGTTATATCCAAATGCAGTGTAACAGAGCAAGATGGAAAGGTTAAAATTGTAGATCCTAGAGCTTTATGTGACCCCATTTTTCTTCAAATGTTAATCTATGTGTGGTATGGTACAGGATTATATGGGGAAAAAAAACCCTTATTAAAAAAAGACCACAGAGATGAGCCATTCTTCTGTATATATTTTTTTCTGTAGAATCACTCAATTAGTAAAAATACTTTTTTTCTGGTGATACAAGCTACTTCATTAGTCTTTTTATTTGTTTATTTATTTGGTTGGCTTTTCATCCTTGTAAATACTAGAAGGACAGGGAATCTGTTTTTTTAAAGGTCTGCATGTCTAGGTCTGCAAAGCAGAGCTCCTGACCTCCAAGATTTTGTAGTAGACCTGAGCTGCTCTTTGCAGAGTTGTGCACTGGAAACACCTCCCCTGCACTTCAGTTTCCACAGAAAGCACCCCAATCCTACAGTCACAGCACAGCCTGGGAGAATTCCCCACATTGTACCCCCTAGCATGGGTGCACCTGGCAGCATAGGGAGACACAGCCTTCCAGAGGCAAAACACAAGTGCAAGACAAGTGAGAAGAGCTAAAAAGAAGCTGAAAAAAAAATGAGCAATTGAAACCAAGGCTGGAGAAAAGCAGTGCAATCAGATCCTCAGTATTATAAAGCACCTCATTTTGCTTCCTTGCAAAGCTGGAACAAGAGAGAGATCTAAATCTAATCAAACCTAGAAGAATGCTTGCCTTAGTCCTGGGAAGAAGGCAAATCAAATAAACAAACATCAGAGACTGAAAATTTCAGATGACAGAAACAAAATACAAAGTGTTTATTTATTTATTACTGTAGTAATCTATCTCCAGTTTAAATTTTGTTTCTGTTACGTGACTCTTACCATACATCAGTTCATTCACTTGCAAAACTGGTATACTACTTACCTAGCAGAAGCCTTCCAAATAGGAATAGATGTGTTACAGTCTGTACTTAGCTCAATGTTTCAGAAATGCTTTTTGAAATTCCTGAGTAAGAAGCAAAAATAATAAAGTATTGTTACTACTACTCTGAGCTTTGTGTTAGGGACCTGACATAATGAGAATAATGACAGTGACCCACTTCAATCAAATTCTGTATTTCTTCTGAAAATTTGGCAGGTTTATCCATAAATGTGAGCACAAGGCAGGACTACTTTAGCATTTTTAAGGAAGGAAAAAAGTGTGATTAGAGATAGATACTATTTTTTTAATCCATGTTTAGACACCTAAAAGGGATGGGATTAAAAGCTGCTGAACAATTCCAGATGTCACCATCTTGAAAGAGTGCTGGGAAGATTTCTGTCCCTCAGCACCAGGAAAGAACTGGCCTGATTCTTAACTATTGATTCAAGTAATCCCAGCTATTCAGTTTTGAAGATGCTGTCTGAAACCTCTGGATATCTGAAACACACAAATCCTCTGCTGGTACCACTTAGCCTTTTCTATACCTTGGAAGATCTGTGGGACAGCTTTCAGTAAATAGTAGTAAAACCACATTTTCTTTTTTTACTCTGTGGAGAAATAACTCCCTGAATCTCATTCTTTTGGATCAACTGTAGGCAACAATCTGGCAGAAATACTGACTGCCAATGTAAAAATGTTGAGCTGCAATCAGCAGACTCATCACACTCTAAATATTGTAGCTTGTAGAAAGAAATGCAGTGTGGGAGTAACCTTTTACTCCCTTCTGCATACTTGTGGAGGCTTTCTGCCCTTTTGCACAGTTGTAAGTGATTGAATGTAAAGCAAAGCACTACTGGGGGCTGTGGAGCACTGCTGGAAGCAGAGCAGAGCAGGTGACTCCATTTGCCTTCCTGCCAAATAGTTTAAAGGGTACCTTTAGACCCAGCGCGTGGGGTGGGCATTAAATGAGGTCTCTGTTTGCCCTGCCCAGGGTATGGCTGAGTGAGGATGCATGGGGGAGGATTTTCTGCCCTCAAGAGACCCCATACCACCCTTTAACCACAGCAGGGACTGCCTGGGCTAGGGCACACACACATCCATGCTGGGTCAGGCAGAGGCGTTCAAATTAGCTTTCAGAAAATCATGTGTACAGGAGGCATCCAGCTAGTGCAAACATCAGAACAGACACTCCCTGGGATTTATATACCAATAAACAGAAAATACTCTCCTGCCTCGCAAGTATGTCTGAGGTTTGGTCCTTCCCTTCAAGGCTTAATAGTCTATGGAGAACAAAAGAGCCAGTGAAGTGCTTACTACTTTCTATCTAGTGTCTGATAACTGGTGATTGAAGAGGATGACACCACCTAAGTGAGCCCATTGTACCTCCATTTACAGACTGGATTAACAGCTGTAATAATACATCACGTACATTCATTTCCTGCCTACTCAAGAAGTTATAGGCATTTGTTGTAGGTTAAAATACCACAGTAAGCCAAGCCAAGGGGATCACCAAATTATCCCAAATGCTAGTATAGTATTTCCTTCTTGTCCTGTCAGATCCCCTTGGGCTTAGCCTTTCCATTTTGAGGGGATTTGTTTGTAGAGCTCAATATAATTTCCCAAACTACAAAAAGGGGAAAAATATATAATGGTTTTTGTCAGTATAATTTGTTAATATAACTGTGTTAAGTCATCAAAAAGCACTCCTAGCCAATATTACCAGGGCAGTATTTTCTAGGCTCAGATTTATCCTTTTTTTAGGCAATTGAGAAGCTCAGATTTAGCCTTTTTTTAGGTGTTGCAGAAAAAACAGCAGCTTTGGTCACTCTGGCATTTCTGCTGTTCTGTATTGGGTGTTCCTGCAGGAATAGGACATCCATCCTCTTGCAGTGCCAGCCAACTGAGCCATTCTGGTGTCTCTCGACATATGCCAAGAGAGGATTGAAACTTCCAAAGTAAGTAAGTTTGATAACACAAACCAACAAGGTAGGTTACGTCTTTTCATGAAGCTAGTAGAAGTTTCAGTGGAGTTATAGAAGTACTTTTAGATATTATGCAGATTAAAAATTTTTTTTTTTAAATTATATAAATTTATATTGGGTTTGCATGTCCAGGTTTTGGTAGCAGAGGAGCTACAGGGGTGGCTTCTGGGGGCAGCTGCCAGGAGCTTCCTCCATGTCTGGAAGCAGAGCCAATTCCAGACAGCTCCCGGATGGACGTGCTGGGCCAATCAGAAATGTAACAGCTATGGGATAACCTAGTTGAGATGGGAAAAGTTATTGCGCAGTTGTAATTGCAGCCAGAGAAGAGCTGGGTGAGAACATGTAAAAGGAACAGCTCTGCAGACACCATGGTCAGTGCAGAAGGAGGGGCAGGAGGTGCTCCAGGCACCAGAGCTGAGATTCCCCTGCAGCCCGTGGTGCAGCCCATGGTGAGGCAGCTGTGCCCCTGCAGCCCATGGGGATCCACAGGGATGCAGAGTTCCACCCACAGCCCATGCAGGCTGGCATGGGTGCTGGCAGGGACCTGCAGACCTGTGGAGAGAGGAGCCCACACTGGAGCAGGTTTGCTGTGGGACTTGTGAGCCCGTAAGGGAGCCAGGCTGGAGCAGTGTGCTCCTGAGAGACTGCACCCTGTGCAAGAGTGACCCACGCTGCAGCTGGGGAGGACTGATGCCTGTGAGATGGATTCACACTGGAGAAGTTCATAGAGAACTATTTCCAGTGGAAGGGAAGGACTCCTCTCCCTGAGCAGCAGGAGAAACAAGCTGTGATGAATTGACCATAATCCCATCCCCATCTCCCGGCACTGTTGTGGGAGGAGATAGAGCTGGGAAGGAGTGGAGATAAGGTGTTCTTAAGATCTTAAGATCTGCAATAATAAGAAAATAACAGGAACAGTTTGAACAAGGCATGGCTGTTGACTCACTGGCAAAAAGGAAGACTATGATTGTAGATGTAAATAGGCTGCAATGCAATAGAGGGGAGTAAAAGAAACTAGGAAGAAGAGTATGCACATATTTTATGGTCTCATTTATACATTCATTACATGGTAAATAAAACTCAAAAAATTATCTCACTGTTCAGTGTAAGAAATATTGTTTCACACAAAAGTTTTATTTCAACATTTCTTGAATAGTGAGGAGAAGTTCCAAAACTGAGTTTTGGCCTTCAAAAATAGGACACAGAAGAGTTCTTTATATGTAAAACATTGTAGGGCAAATGTGAAGCAGAAATTGAAATACATATTTTCATTATATTCAGTTTGTATTTGGGCTAACTCTATAAAAATAACTCCAGGTCTGCCAAAATACAAGAGAGAGAGAGAGAGAGGAGGTCGAGCTAAAATATCCTGTCAGGACTGATGGACACAAGCCTGTTTGGCATCGTGTGTACTCACATCTGTGAGCTGGGGGTGTGTGTTCAAAGATCTGTTTCTCTGCAAGAAACCCTGCACACCAAACTTCTCCAGGAGCTCCACAAAGGGTTGGTAGTGGCAGCTTTCCCTGCTCCACCCAAGATTTCACAGCAGTCCAAAACTTGGCCACCCTGATGCTGCTGGATGACCTCAGATTGCCTGCCCTCAGGGCTCCTCAGTGCTTGGAAAGTTTCTGAAATAGCTATTCCAGAGCATTATTTGGGCATACATCTTCTCTGGATGCTCCTATTTCAGAGTGGGAATGCTTTTTTGGTCTGACTCTAGTCCTTATTCAGAGCTGACTCAGAAAATGGGTGGCTGCATAGAAAATGGGTATTAAAAAATTTAATCTTGAGTAATAGTCACAGCTCTCATTTCTGCATCACATACAGTTATTGGGAAATGCCTCTTCCAGTGTATTTCCACATTGAGGTGAGCTCTGAGTGTTCCACCACCTGTGTTTTTCCCAGTCAGATAAAGAGAAATCCATATGCCACAGTCCTGAGAAATAAATGAAAACTCTTTGAAATTAAATGCTGCTTTAAACCAAAGTTATTTTTGACAATAGATCAATCAAAGGTATAACACTTTACTTATGGTGCCTGAAGAGCTGAATTCTGTAGTTTCTGTAGTCTGTTGCTTCACTGAGTTACTCATTGTCTTAAACTTAATTAAAGATGATTCATGACCAATTAAAAAATGGCAAGGAAGAGAAATGCCACCCTGGTTTGATCCATCAGGCAGGTGTTGTCAGGTGGAGAAACTCAAGCAGCAAGTAGGTGTTGCCTCAAACCCAGTCTCACCAGCAAGGCAGCATGGATGCAACCAGTTAAAACCACACGGAACAGCTCTTGTCCCCATGCTTGGGAACAATGTACTGAATTTCTGTAACAGTCTCCAGGCAGTGCAAAGCAGAGGGAGTCCGCTCTGCACCCTTGTTCCTGAAGGACACTGCCCAGGAGGCCCTTCATAGCCTTTGTTCACCATGTTTGCCTCACGCAGCTCCACAGTGCGATGCCAAGCGGAACAGAAATGCTGCTGGACTGAGGGAGCTAACTAGTTTTTTGTTTTATTATAAAAGTAACAACCACTACCAATTTAATACCTTTTCTAGTAACAAAACCCATTTAGATTGGATACTAGGAGAAATTTCTTCACTGAAAGGGTGGTTAAACATTGCCTTCCCAAGGAAGTAGTGGAGTCACCATACCTAGAATTGTTCAATACACATGTAGGTCTAGGGCTTGGAGACATGTTTTTGTAGTGGGCTTGGCAGTGTAAGGTTGGTGCTTGGACTCAAAGACCTTAGAGGCCTTTCCCAACCTTAATCATTCTATGATTCCAGGTGTCAAGAAACATGGAAGGAAAGGTATTGTTGCTGTGAACTTGGGCATCTATGCTTGCTCCACAGTCTGCAGTCTCTTGAAGGACAAGTGAGATCAAGACCTGAGCTGAGGGGGTCTGAAGTGCTTTCTAGAAGGGATTTTTCTCTCCACTGCCCCCACAGGGAGACACCACAGGCTCTCAAACAGGTTTCCTTACAGCATGTGATGTGAGCAGCTCTATGAACACTTAGGTCTATAGTAAAATAATAGCATAGAGCAACAATGGGAAGGCTGAGCTTTCTCTACATCTGAGCTCAAGACAAAAAAGGCACGATCTGTACCTGTCAAAAGACAGATGTCAGACTGCTGGGACTCACAGTTACTGGCAGAAGGCCAACAAGTAATAAATAACACAAAGTCAGTCTATCAATTTCTTTAGTAGGGCTGGCCAAAAATAGGCTGCTGCTTTTTGTAGCAGAGAAGTACTGGTTGGTACGGAGGAATAAATTGCTGTTATGAATTATAAGTTAATGGGCATTGAAAATGCTAAATTATAGATATTAAGTAATTATGCAAATTATATTCCTTCATCTAATCATTTATTTAGAGGAAGCACTTATATAGTATTTTCACAAAGAGGCTGCAGTGGCAGAAACAGTCCTAGTGATGTATAACATGAAGTTTTAGAAGTAAACAAACTTCTGTTATAAATGATATTGTCTTCTTTTCAGGAACCTCAAAGCTTTTCATAATATTTAACAATGTCTTAAGGTGGTCCTCACAAATATGGGGATGGGAATCTGAGACACAAATCTGGAAAGGGACGTAAGAGCCAGGGTTTTCCTATTCTTAAGTTTCATGTACCAGTTGCACTGCAGATGGCAATGCTTGGCTTAACGTGTTCCCATGTCCATCACCCAAGTCTAGGCTACCCAGTGCCCCTGGCCTGGCTGTGCTCCTCAGGTATAACTGCATGATTGCTCATTGCTCATTGGAACTACTGCCACACAGAAGATTATACCATTAAAAAATAAGAGCTTTAAATAGTGTTTTAATTTTATTTTTTTCTTTTTTTTTTTTATTGCATGATTGCCTTGGCAGGACTACCAAGGATGGTGGCAGGAGCAAGCAGCAGCAGTAGTAGAGTGGGGACAATATCAGCCCCCAGGTGAGGCAGGGGATCTGTGCTCTCCACCTGAGACTCATGGAAAATCCCCCTTAGCCTGTGAAGGTTGCAGTTCTCCTCCTCATGCACTGCTGAAGCATTGTTTTGCAGGAGGTTGGGTGAAATCCAGCAAATACATCTTTGTTTTTCAATCTGGTCACATACAATTCTCTCTGGGTTTTATGGTTATTCTGGCTGCTCTCTCTTCAGACTAAATGAGCAAACAATTAAGTGTCCCACTGCTCAGCCAGACCTAAAGCAATGGTGCTGACTGCCAAGGACTAGACTGACTGTAAACATTAATATTGGGAATTAATTAATTCAGGGTTTATATGTGTGTGCGACTTATAGAACAGGCAGAATTTCAGCAGAAAGCCATGCAGACAGGAAAAGTTGTGTTTGTAATTCAGAAAGAAAACCAGAAAGCCACTTTTTGGACAGAATGCTAGCTGAACGCCAGGGTTGAAATATCAAAAGGGAAATTGGCTCTGTATGATTTTCGTGCTTAGGAGAACATTATTTGCCAATAAACACAGTCATATCCAAGAAATAGCTGACTGTCATAATTTTCTCCTATGGAGCAGGGTGCACAGATCACTGCACACAAGGCAAATTCTTGTGATGAAAAGAATGAAAATATGAGATCTGATCAGATGCATTTGAAGCCTCTACTTGGATATTTCAAAATTGCCCATTAATTTGAAATTGGAAAACTTTGTCATCCAAGCTGTGAGTTCTGCTGGAACTGCCTGCAGCCTTGCTGAAGCTGGCAGTGGTGACACAGCCCTCAATGCAGCCCAGGCCAAGGCACAGACTTACTCATTATGTGTCCAGCAGAAACTTCTAAACTCTTCTTTTGCTGGGAGATGCAGTGTGAATAATCTGTGGGCTCCACATGAGATTTTTAGGTCTATTTCATTCTTGTTGAAATGAAACCATAGTTCATACCAAAAGCTTTCATGAGAAACTGAGATAAGACTACTTGAAAATAGGATGATTTCACTGTCTTACCACATAACCTGACCTGAGAGGGACTGGCAAACCACTAGCCATGTAGAAGTTAATGGGAATGGGCGTGTAGGTAACATAGGACTTTACCAGCTGCAAGGGACAGGAGCACCCCCCCACAACCTGAAGGACAAGTGAAGATCCTATCTCATCACCAGAACGAATGGTACCCAACTCCTGGCTTTTTGATACATTTAAAATCTTAAATGCGGTAAATATACAGTAAATCATGTAGTAATACCTGGAACAAATACTGGTATGCAAAAGCTTTTCTCTGCCATACTGCCGAATCTAATTATTTTTCTAATTTTCCTCCCTTCTTTTTCCCAGTTCCAGCTCTGTCTCCTCTCTAGCATTCTCACTCTTGTTTAAAACTTCTTCTTTGCACTTTTCCTTTCAAGAAAGGGGTAAGAAATCATATGGTCCTTCATTTTACTGCCCCTTTGTAGAAACATTAGAAGGAGAAAATACAGCAGAAAAGGGAAACACATTTACATTTCTGCTAACTACTGCTGTTGCTGACATTTATATTTATTTGATTTACACACATTCTAATTAATACAAGTAGTAAAGGGGAGAGCTCAGCGGTGAAGCTACAAAAGTTTACAAGTTGCTTTCACATGTTTATTGCTTTGCTAAACCCCAGATCCCTAATCAGCTTAACTGATTATTCCCTGCATTCATAATGCTCCGCTGACAATGAAATGTAAACAATCTGCTGCAATGGGAGAGGTAAGGTCTTTAGAGAAGATCTCAGTGTTAACTTATGTCTCTGTTCCTGGTGTCAGGAAAGAACAAAAAGCCGTAATACAAGCCTCAAGTGAGTAGTTTTTCTGCAAGTGAAAACAATCTCACTGATCAAAAAATTGTATGAGTAAATATCCAAGGAGCTTGTTGTCCCACAGTTATTAACTGTCGAATACAGTAGCCAGCAGTATCAACCACTCAGATGAATGGAAACAATTTCTCCAAAGAGAAAAAGAGAATGTGTGACGTTAGTCACAAAAAACCTGCCCAAACCCAAACGTTGTAGTGTGAGGAAAAATAAACATCAAAGCATTAAAAAAGTATAAAAATATATTAGCGTAAGGAATAGGAGTCCAAAAGAACTCTTTACTGCCCCTTGTATGGTCTGGGAGCTTTTAGGGAGGTACACTCATAATATTAGGAAGAAGGAAGTTCACTACATGACATTTCCTTTCTGTGATTAGAAATGGGGATTCTTTTTCCTGTTACTCCAAGAAAGATGGGATTCAGAAAAGCTGGCTATTTTTGCAGCTTTTAATCTAAATGTTTTGTTTTTTCTCCCTATCTGCTAGTCATGACAAGCTCACATTATTTTTGTGTCTCTTCATAACACACTGGATCTTCAGAGAGTGCTGAGCACCACAGGGAAGATGATCCTACTTTCGCCTGAACAGTGTTCAGGTTAAAGATAGATCTTACCTCAAATTACATCCTATACTCCTGTGAGCAGGCCCCACTGTGAGCTGGTTTTAGGTGGCATTCACACAAGGAAACTTGATTTTCTAGCCTAGAGCTGACCTCTCCTCAGTCAGTATCTGTAGGAATCAAACCAAGCCTGTCAGATAGACTGCAGGGCTTCCAAGTAAATGAGCACACACCAGTTGGCCAGGCTGCACCTACATGTGCTCTGCTGTGTATTCAATTAAACATGCAAAAAGAACGTGCATTTTGTTAGTTCCCTGCAATCATTAGGCTTTTCTCTGTCCTTACCAGTTCATGCCACAATCACAAATTTTTAAATAAGTAGGCACTCCTCAATAAATTCCAGCCATAAGAAATGGGTCTCAGAAGGACAGGATCTATTCTGAGTTCCTGTGCCCTGAGCAACAAGTTTAATTTGTTACACATCACATTAGACTGCAAGACAGTACAGGTTGCTGTAGGGAATTCCATAACAAAAAGAATTAATGTGTATTCAAATGAAAGCATCTTTAGTCTACTGTACAGTCAAGGAAGGCAAAGCCTGTTCATAATATCCTGACACTAGTTCAAAAAGCCATCACTTTACAGACAGAAACATATAGCCTGTTTTCTCATTACCACCTATAAACAGCAATGACAGCCTGACTGACAGACAATTTCAGTGTTCTCCTAAGCCCTCCATCCTCAAATCAATATTTCACAGGTCCAGCATATCTATTACAGCAGGAAATATCCAGTTTATTCAAGGGCATTTGCAATGTTGACCATTTTGTTCAAAAAGTGGTCCCAGCACTGGATGTTTTTCAGCAGCTTTCCCATCACGTGAGACTAGTGGCTGAAGCCTGCAGCTTTTCACTGGCCCTTTTCCCCAAAGGCATGTGAGCAATCAGGGAGATAAATCCATCTGATCTCTATAGCTCCTTCTCAGAGGAGGTGACAGTGGTTAACACAGCTCTTCTAGGTGTCTAACTTAACCTGTGATTAGATTCAATTGATCTGATGTGATTGGTAGGGTTAGAGAAGATTAGATCACTCCTGCACTCTCAAGGAACTGTGCTGCTGAAGGAGAGCCAAAGTCTTCATCTGAATCTGATGATCTTCCAGTAGACAGCACACTGCTGGCTCAGCGAAGCACTCCTACAGGAATTTTACACAAAAAGACATCTATCGCAAGGTGGGAATTGTGACTTAGTGCTCCAGCTGGAAGAGAATTTCAGGCTTGGCCACTCAGTGGAAGATTTCATGTGCCAAATACCCTGCATGATGTTCTGATCTTAGAATTTTTTTGGAGTGTATGTGGGCCTATATTTGCAGATATTTTCTGAAATTATCCTCCAGCGTGACACTTCTTTATGGAGTACAACAACTAAATAGCAGAGTTCAGGCCAGACCATTGGGCCACAAAGGAAGGCTGAAGTAGGAATTAAAGTACTATTTGGATCTAATCCCAAATGCAGGAGTTCAGGTATTTAATTGCAGTCCAGCTGTTCATGCCACTGTGCCAGAAGAAAAAAAGCAACAAGGAGGCTGGGAGAGCAAGGGCAATGTGGCCTCATGGGGTAGCACAAGTAAGAGAGGGCTGTACTTGGAAACGATTTGTATAGTCCTTCTGTAATCAGGAAAATAAGAATTTGTAATGGTCACTCAGACTAAATCACTTTTTCCTTCTTCACTGCAAAAGTCAAGGAAAGGGACCCCTCATGCAGGTAGTGTACATCCCTCCTCTTGTGTCTGCTTGCTGGAAACAAGGACAGCACTGAAGCAGCTCCCAGCTCATATCCTGGCAGCAGCAAGGCTTCCTGAATACTTCAGCTCAAGGCAAACACAACAGGATGCTTTAAGACAGCAAGATACAAGTGCTATTCTTCAGAGCAGACTGTGTTCCCGAGAGGTGGATTTCACCCATCATCTGCAGGGGAACTAGTCCTGGATCACACCGAGGTAGCTGAGCACATCAGCATCCCAGGGACTGACATGCTGCTTCCATTCAGCTTAATGGTACAGTACTTTGCTGAACAGTAACTTTCCAAATGCATGTCTCCACCAATGGGAAACCCTGGGCAGCTTCTGATGTGTTGCTGCTCTCTGCTGAGATTTGGACAGTTCTGTATTTCCCATGGAGTAAAACTTTTGAGGTTATTCCTGGGCTGTGGCTAACATGTAGTAAGTTCAGAGGATATTGTGCCTACAGGTCTATAATCCTGAGAGCAGCATCAAGCTTAAAGGCCTGAGAAAACAATAGGAATAACTTATTCAATAATTAATTTTAATTAGCATTCCAAGATGACTGGACAAAAGAAATAAAAAACTAACAATCATATCCTAAAGAATCAGGATAATTACATTTGCATTTGTTCGTATTTGTTTAGAAGGCCTCTGCAGCTGTGTCAGATGAGCATGTTCTCTTGCATGAACTCATTAATTTAAGAAAAGCCATACCTTGAAATAATTTTTTACCAGATAGATGTAGAAATTGCTAATGGATCCAGATGGCTCTGAGATGCAACTGTTTTCCTGCTGAAAGCAAGAATAACAGACGAGACAGCAAAGGTTCCCAGCTTCCTTCCCTGCTGGGCTGTGCCTGAAAGTTTCTTTTATTTTCTCCTCTCAAGTCTTACTCTAGTTCCTGTTTTGACTTCAGTTTCTCTAGGCTCTGTGTGCTGGTGTTTTTTCCTGTTTCCCTTCGGAAAGGAGCAGGTCACTGACTTCCCCCACAAGGGGCAGCCCTGCCTGTGCCTTGGTGTTGTGGACTTAGCCGACAGTGCTCTCATTTCTGCCACCCCAGAATGAAATAATCTTGCTCTGTCTCACCACTTTAAGCACAAGAGAGCTGCAGCTCTAGCACCTCTGGGGTGTTGGGCAGTTTCATGGCATTTTGAGTGGGTTGCTTTTCTGTTTTTATTGGTAGCTCCAAATCCCCATCACATGGCATCTCACTTGCATTTCTGGTGACAGTCTTAGAAATAAACTAGGCTCACATTCTGAGGTTTTATCTGTAGATGTATAGATAAAACCCTAAATAATTATCTGTTCATACAGGGATGTGTGTGCATGTGTATACATTTTTCAGGAGCTGTATGTCAGGGCTGTTGTTGATGTCCCAAGGTTCTGGGTAAGTGGCACATGGACAGTACCCAGGAAGGGAATCCATAAACCCTTAGCCTTGGAGCACTTGAGCTCACTGTCATTTAACCTCTCTGGCTCAGTTCAGTGGCTCCATCCTCAGAGTGCCCTGAGGAAGGATATGTTATTCATGAAGTCCTGAGTAAAATTAAGCTGCAAGTTGCAATCAGTTCTTCAGCTGCTTTTTATGAAAGTGCTGTGAGGTGAAGAAGAGGCTGAATAAGGTGAAGCAACCCTGCTATAAGAAGCTCTGTAATTGTATATTATATTTGTAAGATACACAGAAGTGCTGTACGGTGAACTAACTGGAGAGGAAGATGCACTTGAATGGATTTTGATTTCATGTTGGTCAGAAGTAAAAACTCCTGACTGGTTTTATGACCCTGAGTCGAGCCACCTGCATTGCTATTTTTTTGTAATAGGTACTAAGTGTCCAAAATCCAGTTAACCTGAGGTGATCAGTAGGAAACATAGTAAGTGTCCCTTGTCAAAGACTATTTCCAAAACCTTAAACACAGGTTATTTAGATTCCTCCAGCATGATGATGGGCACATTTTAGTATTGGTTCTCCATAAATTGCATTTTCAACATAAAAATATAGGTGGCAATGACAGCGTTATGTAGCCCACTGCTGCAGGACATCCCTGCCTGACATATTTGCCCAGATGTTTATTATTTTCTTTTTATGGGTTATGTTTAATTCCCAGGAAATAATTCAGACAAAAATGAAATATTGAGTAAAGATTTTCTGAACATGGCTCCTTCCCTGAGAGTTCTGGCTGGTAGGAAACTTCCCAGAGAGTGGTGAGATTTGTGTCCTGGGATAAAGACAATGCACATCATCTTTAGAGCTGTGAGGCTACCTTGACACAAACATCTGAAAAGCTGATTATCTGAAGCTCTCAGAAAGTATTTCTTGCGCAAAAGTGCTCTTTCAGACTTCTAAGATAGCACCAACCTGCACTGCAGTTGCCTCTCACAGGAAGAAATTATTGAGAATTCTCTAGAAAAAAGACAGTGATACTTATTATGCAGAGGATGATGTAGGGGTGGCAGAGACTTCAGATGGGAATTTGAGAAATAGCTTTGGGCAACTGGGCATGGGAAGAAATATGTAAAGACAGCCAAGAGCAGTGATTGATTTCCCAGTCTCCAACCGCACCAACATTCATCTAATCGCACTGGTCTTTTTTTATTATGATTTATTTATTTATTTAGGGTGTGTATTTTCCTCTGTGCAGTTCCACAGAATTCCTTTTAGGTGAATTTATGACAGAACTTTCAGTTTCTTCATTTAAATTGGCAGGAGTATTTTCTTTCCTTCTTTCTTTCTTTCTTTTTTTTTTTAATATTTCTAAAGATCATACTCCTTGAAGGGTCAGGAAACTGGAGAATACAAGAGGTAAACACAAAATTATGGGGTTTTTAATGCTGATTTGATGGCAGATTTGAATGAATTTAGACCCTAATCCGAGACAAATAAGGTCAACACCAGGACAGTCATGGTCCGCAGAACTTCTCTGCTGCCTGTAGAGTGCTGAGGTGCAAGTGAGGAAAAATTTTATATCAATTTTGATGCTGAAGGATTGCCTTGTCTAATCATTCCCTCTGGTACCTCTGCGGGGTGCTGCCAAATTCAGTGGGATTGAATCAGTGTGAGTAACATTTGAGTATTTTAGAACTGATAGAGCAGTGCTGGAGCTATTTAGGTTTGGGATATTTTGAGATGCCTTGTAGTGTTCATCCCACAAACTGAACTGCCTCCTGCTTTGTATCGGTGACATCAGTCGGCTAATCTTTTGAAGGGATCCTATTAACAGACTCCCCGCCCCCAAATTGTGATGCCTTGTGGAGTCACACTTCATTTAGTGTTTCTCTCTGACAATCTGCCACGAAAGAGAGAGTTATCATCTCGTTATAAATTAATTACAGTGTATTCCCATATATTCCCCTGCCCTACCCCAAAGGCTATACCTCTAAGTGTAGAAAAAGCCCTTCTTAATGGGTCCTATATAGAGTTATATACTTACTATAGCACTAAGCATATAGAAAAGCTTTCTGATGGGTTTTTGTTATCTTGAATCCTTCCTATAATAATCATCCATCCTTACGTTGCCAGTAGGTTTGACAGCATAAGGATATGTTCATTATCTTGGCTCCCAGTGCTGCTCTGGGACCACCTCAGATAGTTGTTGCAGCTGTCGGATGGTGGTGAGTGCCATGCTGGCTCTTCTTGCTGAACACACCCCAAAACCTCCCAATGACGTTGTAGGGTGTCTGTGACAGGAGGACACTTTTCTGGCAGCAGGACCAGCCCAAGTGAGCCTGTGGTCGAGCCTGTGGTAGGGCTGCAGCACCCAGGATGCACAGGGAGGGTTTGTGTGCATTTGCAGACAGGCCCAGCCATAATTCAGCAGGAACCATCTCTCATCTGGTGTTTTAAGAACGTGAGTTTGGCACACATTGGTGCCAATGAGTCTTACTGGAGAACGTCACTCTTATGGATTGTGTACAGTGTGGTTCTGACAGAAGAAGGCTCCTTGTAGGGAAAACTTTACTGGAGCTGTGGTGTCTCACTGCAGGACCTGAGACTTTTTGTGCTATCCCAACTAATCTCTTTTTAGTTCATAGGTTGTTTCAACACAGAGGAATTTCATAAGACTTATGCTACATTACAGAGGAAGATACCTGAACTGTTAGAAATATTAAAGTGGTTAAAGAAATATATTGGTGACATAAGGATATGCACTTTAGTCAGAGCTTAGCTAGATACACTAAATCCAAATGTCCAAAATTGGAATAAAGGCCAAGAGTGAAGCAATAAAGCAACACACACCCTCTCCTTTTGCACACAGAAGTACTACAAGTGCAAATCCACCACAGAAATCCCACATCCTACTCATTGTATGGAGCAGGCTTTGGTCTGTGGCACTTGTGTATGGATGGGATTTGCAGAGCTGCTCTCCATACCCCTAGCCTTGGTGCAATTTCTGGTTCCATATATTGTAAAGGAGCAAACTGGAGCACCACAAAAAGCCTGCCCCTCACATTTGTCCCCCAGCAGTTCCTAGGGCTGCAGAACTCCATCTGTGCCTCTGTACACTCTCCACAGGCACGTTAGCCAGCAGGATGAGTTATGTGCAGAATTGTAGTGGGAGATCACAGCTCACCCAGGAGCTTTTGCATCAATTTGATAGCCTCTGACTTCTTTAAAGATATTTAGAGTTGTTTCAAAGTGACAAATATTACCTTGTCCCCCATAAGGTGTTCCACAGATGAGGCAGTTTGTTGTCTTTGATAGAAAGATGATTGATTTGTCTAAACCACTCAGCCTCGTTGTGTGCTCAGCTGGTAAATGGGAGTCATACCCAGGCAGGCTCCAAAAGGATATACCTCATCCCTTGCCAAAAGGAGGAAAAGTTAAATTTGCTGTCCCTAGAGTTTTCGTAGGACTTAAAAGGATAAGCAGCTGGGGCTAAGAGGTAATTTATTTGTGTTTGCAGGACTCTGCCCTCTTCCACTTCTTCATTTATCTTATAAGCACAGATGCAAGGGGTTGACCAAATCCTCACTTGTTCTTGCCTTGGGAAAGTTTCCCGATTTGGCAAAAATAATTGTGCATTAAAAATAAAATAAGTTTTTTTAAATGCAGGAATTTGCACAGGTGGATTTATGAACGCATGCAGGTTACAGGGATGGTTTAGGATCTTGTCTGACATCTGCCCTCCAATACCTTTCAGTGACAGATATTCAGATTGAGTTGTTTCAAAGAACAAGGTTATGAGGCACCAGAGATTACTTAAAATTAACCATGAACATCATTTTTCAGAAGAACCTCACTGGAGCAACATGAAAAATGATGTACAGGGAATCAAAATAGATCCTAAGGACATGCTGAGCTCCAGACCCGTTTTTCTTCCCTGGCATGCTGCTGGCTGCAGGATGGCTGTGTTCACTCAGAGAGCACATTTATGCCGACTTTATGTTTCGATGAGGGCATGCAAAGAGGATATTACATTCACCAGGACAAGGACATTGACTGGATTTTTCAGATTGGATAAAATTATGCCAGTTGTGACAGCAACTACTTAAATCCCTCAGCATGTCCAACTGCAAAATCTGGCCTGTATTTTCAGAACACTGTCAAAAATAGTTTTGGTCTGATGTTTGCCCAATCCATTGAGTTCTTCTAGATCTGGTCAAAAGAAGAGCTATATTTCAACAGGAGATAAACAGAAGAATGGAACTTTCCCTAAGTGTTCTTATCCTTTTTTTACTTGCATGTAAACTTGTGAAAGAAATATAATTTGTCTTCTATATTCATCTTTATGCTTCCCCCACGCTGGTGCTATAGGAACAGTTCAGAGGAAACCTGCATTAACATTTTGTCACTTGATGATCGATAGGATATGAAATAAAAGCTCCACTCCTAAAAAGCAACCTGGGATTTATGCTATTGAATTAACTTTATCTTAGGCACATAAGCTATTATTTGGGTTGCATGATATTGAATAGTTGACACAGAAAAATAAATCAGGCCACTGAATTGGACCATGTGCAACAATGAGAATAACAAAAGAAATCGTATATATTTCAAATCAAACACCAGAACTAGGCATAAGATGGACAAGGTGGTAAAAGTGAAAACTCCAGAATGGGAAGAAAAACAGTACCAAAAACAACAGGTGTTTGCATAAAATTATTATGGTTTTACCTAAAAAATAATGTGTGGGTGCACCGTTTATGAAGTTTCAGGGCACAGCACTTATGCTACAAGTCAAGAGGCAGCTTTCCTCCTCCCACTTGGTGTGTTAAATGTCAGAAGTATGAATATCCTATGTACCCAAAGCTGGGCTCCTGCACCAAAACTGGGCCATCTTTACCTTCTGGTTAATAGGCAAAGCAGGGCTCATGCCATGGAGACCTACTTGCAGCGTCTCAGGGGAGAGCTTGCTGTGTGGGTGTGCAGCTGTGGCCTCTGAGACCAGATGTCCAGTGCCAAAGGCTTGTCATGGGTCCAGCAACCACATGTTTGGGGCAGGGGAAGGTGAGTGTGGGCATGACACCTCTGCATGTGTGAGGGCAGATTTGAGCAAGCCTGCTGTGTGAGACTTGCTTGGGTATGGCACTAGAGATAATGGAGGTTGTTTACCACTTGCTAACAATTTTCTACAGAGCACAGACAAGATCACAGCTCTGTCTCAGAAATTATAATGGGAAGGAGAATTGATGACATTTGATACAATATTTATGCTGAAGTTCAGTCAGTCTGTTCTCCATGGTTAATTACATTTGGTTGGGGAGCCACAGGAAGAGCAGGGCAGATTCGAGGAGGTCTGTGGTTTAAAGCTTTTTCCTCCTTTCCCATGCCAGTTGTTCATCTACAGCCATGCTCCTGCTCCTGCTCCTGCTCCTGCTCCTGCTCCTGCTCCTGTTCCTGCTCCTGCTCCTGCTCCGGCTACTGCTCCTGCTCCTCCTCCTGCTCCTCCTTCTGCTCCTGCTCCCTTGGTGTCCCTCAGCAAGGACCTGCCTCATTCCCAGGCCTGCCTCTGGGGACACCTCTTGGGGCAGGAAGGTATTCAGGGCTGGGGATACAACACTCCTGGTGATGTGTTTGGTGCCACATCCAAGAGACACAACTGAGACAGGTGCTTTGAGTACTGGACTCTTGGGGATGAAAAAATGGCATCATCTGCTTCCCTCCAGCTGCGTATCCAGAGGCACCAGCTGTTGAAGGATGCATGTGTTGGGAAGAGGTTTCCACTGGCTGGTGGATTCTGAGCAATCAGGGCTGTCCACATGCTGATGGAAGCTCAGATATTTTGGAGTAGCTGCCTCAGCTGGAGGTAGTATCCTGCAGACCCACTGGGCTGCTCTGCTGTTTCTTTTCTTCCCCCCAGCGCTGTGGGGAGCAGAGGTCACCCTGGCAGGGTACAGCTCATTTTCATGAGGTCAGGCTTTGTGATACATGAAGAAAGGCACCTCAAGTAATGTAATGACTTGAGCTCAGATAGAAGACAAGCTTTCTTTTCCACCCCACCTCCCCCCCCACGCCCTGCCCTCACAATAGTATGGACCCTCTCCCACTCAGAGAGGGCAGAACAGCAGGAAATCAACTTTGCTGGAACATCTTTTACTAAATAAAACTGAAAACAAAATATCCACTTCCAAACAAAGTTCTTGAAAGCACTTGGCAGTGCAGCCATGCACATCTGTACTCCTGGATGCCAACCTGTGGGGCAGAAAACTTCTGGGATGGCTCATCCCTACTTGCATGTTTGGTGGCATGCTCCCTCTGGTGATCCTGCAGTATCAAGTGCCGGTTGGTGGGTTGGCAGGTTCCAGGATAACAGAGCACCCCTGAGCTTCCTGTCCAAACCAGCTGTCTCCAGCACAGTTTTGTGGCACAGACTGTGCATTATGCATCCACAAAGGCATTGCCAAGCAGGGTGGCCTTGGCTTTGCAAAGTGTTGTGACACAGAGCATTACAAGAAGGTCAGCAAGAAAGAATGCCTGCTTTTTGTGGGTCAGCAGAGGTGCCTTCCACAGGCACAGTGTCCACTCTGAAGGCTGCTGGGGAGAATGTCAGGTCCATGGCATTTATCAATCTTCCCCTTTCCAAGCTACCATTTTGTTCACTCTTTCTGTGCAGGTCACATTTTCTGTGCTTCTTGCTTTTGTAACTTTCTTCTGAGCTCTCTTCACTTGGTGCACATGTACCTTGAAGAGTGGTCCAGAATGAGAAACAGCAGTTTTTCTGGGCCTTCACCAGTGCTGGAAAAAGCAAGAAGACTTCTTCCCATACTTTCCAGCCTGCACCCCCTCTCTTGACATCCCCACGGGGATGCTTCCCACCCCTGCAAGTGTTTGACACTGCTGCCTAGTGCTGTGATTCGCTCCATCGCTCTTGCCGTGCTTCTCATCCTGTGTTCACACAGCTGATGCTTCTGCCAAAGCATCAAGTTTTTGTGCTTGTCCCTCCTGAATTCCCCTGCTGATCTTAGAGCACTTGGCAGATTTTAGATCATTCTGAATTCTGCTCCTGTCTTTTGGCCTCCGGAGACATTCTGAGGTTGATGTTTTATGTATTCCCACTCACATACCATGAGTCATTAGTAAAAATATCAGGCAGCCCCCGCTCACAGCAGTGTGCAGCAGCCCATTCTATACTTTTTTCCCAGACACTCAAAGAATGCTCTTCATTCTTTGTAGGTTTTTGAACAAGGCCTGTAATCTCATTACTGAGGTTCATTTAAGAGTGTTTCCCCCAGCCTGCGTGTGAGAATGACATTTGCCACCTACATTACGATGCTTGCTCACCTTGCAGTTTTGTCTGAGAAGGAAACCGGGTTGGTTGCACATGATTGATTCCTCATAAACATGTTTGCTGCTTTTTATCTCTTATTTTCTTGTGGATTTACAGATAGTTCTGATTATTTTTCGAGTAGTGTTGAGTGGTTTTTGAACACTAGAGTGGAAATCCTAGGCTTTGCCATCTGAAAGATTTTTGCCCTATTTTCAGTCTTCTGGGACCTCCCCCATTCTTCAAGAACCTCAGCTATAACCACAAATGACTCTGAGACTCCTTCAGCCAGATCCTAAAGTACTCCTACAGCAATTTCCTCAGGCAACAGAGAGGGCTGTGGTCCATCAGTCGGGCACCCAGAGAACAGATTGCCTGCATGGGGAGGGACACTGCCTGCATGTGAAGGGGATCCACCAGCCCCTCTCCTGCTGCCATGGGCAGAGCAGAAGAGTGAGAAAAAGGGAATATTGTTACCTGCCTGTTGCAGGTGAAGAACTGAAACAACTGCTGGAGTCCCTAACTGGACTCTAATGTAGAACTTGAGCCTTATTATCCGTATACTCTCTCCTTTTTTCATCCTCTCTCAGTGAAGTGGATGATTTCAAGTCCTTGGCGGCAGTTCAGATCTGAGAGGGCAAAGCACACACAGTACTTTATTTACAGTGCAACAGAGATCTGCAGATAATTCAGCCTCAGTGATATTACACAATTACTTATAGATGCCTGTGTTGAAAAGAAATGAAAATTATTATTTATTGAGAACTTCTCAGCAGTCCCTGGGATTAAAGAATGTAATAACATTCTATGTTAAACATTCTGTTAGGAGAAATAATACTTTAGTACAGGTATTGGCAAAAGAATGTTTCATTTAAACAGCTGTTAGACTACAATGAGTACAGAAAGTCCAGCTTTAAAAGAACCATGGTGACTGAGGTACAGCACAACTCACTTTTTAATCAGATCTCAGGGATGACAGTGAAGCTCTAACTCTGAAGGTCCATTCCCACCCAAACCATTCTGTGATTCTGTGATGCTGTTTATGACTGATGGTGGCTTTTTTGCTTGGGAAAAGCAAGTGTTAAGAGCCTTGGATTTCATTTGCTGCAAGAGCAAGTTGTTTGACCTTTGGCAGTGGGAGATTTGACACCTAAGTGGATTGATTTTGGCTTGGATTCATCCTAGCTAGCTATGGAAACATAAATGAGATGCCTGAATTAGGAGCACAGACACAGTAGGCTCCCTCCATAATCAGTGGAAAGAAATGTGGGCCTCTGGAGAGTGGACTGTCTCACCCAAGAACTGAGAAGCATTTATTTCTCTCCAGTGTCAACGGGAAGAACCTAAAGTAATTGCAATCCTAGTTTAAATACCTCAGATATTTTATGTTATGTCAGTTCATATACGAGTTGCTCAGGTAGGAAAATAACAATAAACTAAATAAGACTCAAGACAGTATTTGATTCATATTTTACATAGACCTGCAAAGTTTTGAGCTGCATTTTCATTTTTTGTTTTTGTAGGGAGGGTTGGTTTATTTTTTTGTTTATTTTGGGATTGTTTTGGGGGTTTTTTGTAGTTTTTGTGTTTGGGGTTTTTTCTGGGTTTGTTTTTTGGGTTTTTTTT
>VXBU01008765.1:1386143-1485525 GCA_013400315.1 Bombycilla garrulus
TTGGGGTGGGGGGAGGGGATTGAGATTTGATGGGTTTTTTTTGTTTGCAGATTACATTTCTCACCCAGAAATGATTAATTTTCTGCTGTTCCCTCCTGGCTTACATAAGAGACTGAGAAAATTGCTGAATTGCATTTGGATGCCAGTTGAAATTAATAAATCAAGCGACCTCCATAGGATTGCTGCGGTGCACGGGCACCTACTGATTTGTCCACAACTCATGTCTCAGGGCCAGCAGATGGCTCTGGCGGCCACCAGGCTTCACCCTGGCCCTCAGTCCACCTCCAGCCTGTAGCCTGCAGGCAGTGGCTATCCCTTTGTTTCAGAGGAGCAGAAAGTGAGCCATCTCTCCTGATCTCATTGCAGGTGAGCGTCATTTCCCTGGAAGGCCCACCAAGACAGGTGGTTCTGGAAGGGACAAGAGTGACCCAACTGGGGTCCCTCTTCCTGTAACGGGGAGATGGAGGGCAGGAGCTAGTGGGGTTGTGAATGGGCCTCATGGTGGGTCCCTCAGTGCTGTTCCAGTTTTCTGGGTGTCTGGAAGCTGTTCTCTCTGCAGAAGGCATCCTGCCATTTTCAGGGAGGGTGGTCAGTAAACACGTGCCAGATTCCTGTCTAGCAGCTGCTGCTGTTGCTCAATGACAGTGCACCTTGGTGCCAGAGGCTTCATCTCCAAAGGAAATACAGAGTGCCCTTTGGGACCTTTGACTGCCCATGAGGATGCTCAGATGTGGCATCTTCACTGCCCCTTTCATAAATGCTAGTCAGCCCTGGTACCTGGCAGGCTCCAGTATATCCAGTGCACGTCTCCGGTGCAAGCTTGCTCCTACTCAGTGCTGCTTCAGCTCTCTGAGGCTTCCAGGTGCCTCCATATGAGAGGTGAGCCACAGTGGGGCTGGTCAGTTCCCAGGCTCTGCTTTCCTGGTCCCAGAAACAGCATCCTGCAGCTCAGTGACTCCCTCTGCAAGCTGGAGCCTGGAAATCGTGCCTATGAATTCATCTGTCTCAGTGTCTGTCTTCACGGGGAAGCTGCTATCATTGGAACAGAGTGTTTTTGTAGAGATATGGATGATTTGTCTCCACTGCCTTGAGCTTTCTGACACTGAGGTGTCCAGTCCCTTGTCAGTACAGAAAGAGGCACTCAGATGGGAAGTTGGTCCGCCTCTTCTAGATGTCTCCTGTAGGGGATGAATTTTTTCTGGAGGTTATTTTTTTTCACTCACTGTGGACAGAACATATGGAGATAACTCAGGCTGAATATTTAATATGTAGTGACTAAAGTTTAGTGAAATAAAGGTGCAGGATCATAGTCCAATGTTGATATCCTACAGCAAACTCTGGGCTTTTTAGTGCACTGCTCAGCAAGGAACTAATTCATGTGCAACTATAAAGTGGAATTTGGACTGTATGATTTAAAAAGAAACAACCAAAAATCTGCTAGTGACCCGCTGAAAGTGGGTTTCTTTACATTCATCCTCCTGTCACTTAAACACAAACCTGAATTGAGACAGTTGCACAGCTAAACCACAGCTACCCAGAGCCTGAGTTGCCAGGTTGGCCCAATGATTGTGGGAACATTGGCTCATAATAACCACCCAGGGCTCACTGTGGTCCCGGGCTCACTACATGGCCTGCAGTTGAGATTTACAGCCCGATCCCAGTGGGAGGGATGCTGCTTCTGCTTCTCTTGTTCTTTGCTGAGTGATGCCTCCCTTNCTTGCAGGAAAAACAGACATCAAAAGCAGCTTGCCTGAATTTCAGCAGCACATCCCATCCTATGCATCACACCCCATCCCATCCCATCCCATCCTATCCCATTCTGCTATAGGGGGTCAGCTGAGGCCTTGGGACCTTTTTTATTGGCAAGGAAAAGCAGGAAAGTGTAGGGACACACATGCAGCAGGAGAATTGTTACAGGAAAATTGAAAATAAAGTGGAAAGTGGCAAAAAACAATGCAGATACCTTCTCAGGGCAAACACTCACAGTGTTTATTTAGTTTCTCCTCTTGATTCTATGCTATCAAATTAACAGCTGAATTCAGCTAGGGATGAGGCATGACAAATAATCCCTCAGGTGAGCTCTGGGACTAATGAACAGGATGTAACTGGCAAGTGACTGAAAAGGGGACTCCGAGTAACATGATGAAAGAGCTTCTTGCCAGTGCTGTGCTGCAGATGAAAGGCAAGGCCCAGTGGGAGGTTGCAGTTACTCAGGACAGAGCCAGGGACTTGCACAGAGCACGGGGCATCACTCCTCACACTGCTTCAGTGTTCAACTCCTGCAGCTGGGCACAAGAGCCTGCTCCTACCCTCTGTCCCTTAGGTGCTCAGACAGACAGACAGACAGACAGACAGACAAGCACACTGGGTCAGTCACAGCTCCACAAGCTTCAAAGGAGCCACAAAACACCTCTGGGAGCAGGAGAAAGCAGCTGGGACAGAGATGTGGACCCTACTCTGGTTGTCTTGGCCCAAAGCAGCAGCCAAGGGGCTCTTCTGCCCTTGGAGAGTCACAGTGAAGCCAAGTCTTGGGTTCCATTTCTCTGCCCTTCCTCTCCTCGGGAATCTATCACAGTGCAGCTGAATAACACCTGGTGGAGCAGAGTGCAGGCTGATGTGCTTCTTTTCCCTTGGGGCAGAGCTCACCTTTTGAAGGGAAGGCACATGGTGTTTGAGCTGTTCCTAGCCAGTGATGATTCTGTTCAAGTTTTCAGCAGTTTTGGATTTACGTGCCCCCATTCATTTTGGGCCAAGAGTTCCAAGTTCCTGTAATCCATTAGTGAAGAACAGAGAGTGAAGGACAAACCAATTTGTCATTTGCTTTTTTAGAAAAGATTAACAATCCTGCTCCGCAGCAGGGTAACTCTGCCTTGGCATTTCTTTCTTACTCTGGTTTAAATAACAGCAATGACATACAGCCCCTTTCCATAGTCAGGAAAATTACAGAAAAATTAAAGAATCCTCAAATACCGAGTACTTTGACATGTAAGAAAACCATCCCCCTTTCCTTCAGCTCATCACAAAGCACCTTCAGGCTGCTGCTAGGTGCCAAGGAGGCAGTGATCTCCCTGGGACCGGTGTGTGCCACACCTGAGGGTGTGGCAGATTTGGCCAAACTTTCCCTTGCTCATGTCAGCTGAGCTAGATCTCACCTGTTGTTTCTTAATGGAATCACATGGAAGCACCCACTAAGAGCTAGTTCAAGCCCTCACCCTACTTGGCATCAGACACCTCCTTTGACTATTCTGACTCCAGTGTTCCCCTTGTAGGATGGACCTCATCAGTGGCACGCTGTGGATTACATGAAATTCCTAAAACCTTTTTAAAAGGTGTGGATTGATGGTTTTTATGCTCTTAAAAAGGTCACTTGCAAGAATGATGCTAAGGAGGGGAAGAAATAGCTCTTTCTGGGCCCTTTGGGGCTGTTTTTATGCTTACAAACACACCCACTGCAGAGACAGGGGCACTGATTAAAAGTCACTGACACTCCATAGCTCATGATTACACACGAAGTTGAAAGCTGAAGTGAATGTAGCCTTAGGAACCTTATTAATCTACTGTTTGATTAAACTACCTTTCAGCCTCCTTATTAAACTGTGATAGTTCTAGAAGAATAACAACAAAGTCATATGAAAGGCAAGACTGCTTGAGGGTGTTATTTTGTATCATTGACTACTCATAACTAAGAAGGGAAAAGTCATTTTATCCAAGATAAGAATAACATGTGACAAGCATTAATATCTCCTTTTGTTTGTTTTATCACTAATATATCCATAGGGAAGTGCCATTGGACTGCACAGGTAAAGCCATTCCTTAGTTAAGTGTCAGTGGCCACGTTTGAATGAAGCCAGGGAAGTGGTTGAACACTAACACACAGATTTCCCACCAATAAACCCACTGCACAACTTGCCATGGAAAAGGTGATGCAGACAGAGAACGTTTCAGGAAGGAAGCTCCCACACAGCATCAATGCCCCAGTTGTATTTATTAATATATTTATTTGTCAATTAACATTACAGCAGCATCTGAAATCTCAGCTGAGGCCAGACTTCCATGAATCTGGCACTAGCAAAAATATGTGGTCTAAACTGAAGGGTTTCTCAGCTTGTTGCATTCTGTTCTCAGTCACATACACAAATTAGGGGCTCAGCCCCATGGTGACATTACCACTGCCTCGTAAGAAATGGAGCACCCACTGATGGGTAAGGCAAACTCAACTTCATCTTCTGGGTCTGTGCTATATTGGGAGATACACAATCTGCAACTCTAACTTTAGAGATAAATAATGGTCTAGAGCAGCAATTTTGATGCAAAAGCATAATTTCCAGAAGGTGCATGAAAATATGCCCTTTATTTTATACTTCCCTACCAGTAGATGAGTGCTACCTTGAGTGGCTGCCCTTAGCTGCCTGTTCCAATGGAAGGAGACAGAAATCCTGCTTTAGGTAACTGAGTAAATGCTTGTGAACGAGCTTGAATGCTCTGTGATATTCACTAGCAATGCAACTTATCACAAACAAGTCTCCAGTGTATGTTACACCTATTTGAACAGAGTAACAACCATGTTTGAGTTTCTGATTGTTTAATACTTTCATTTCTCTTGCCTTTAGGAGGTGGACTCAGGCATACAAATCAAACAGCTACAAAATCTCCTATGATTCCTCCTCAAATAATAAAATAATTAATTTAATATATCAAGACATAATTCAGACAATAAAAGTTACTGTTGTTAGAAGTGGATTAGTTGAGTTACAATTGTTCAGTATCAGAAGGTATTAACCTGTATTTTCCTGTATTAAAAGTAAAACCAATCCAATACATTTTATGAAATGGCTTTTTAAGTGTATTTGTAAAGAAGGTCTAATATTTACTAGTTTAAATAGTATTTTCATTTAAATATTTTTTAGAAGCTAGGGAAGGTACAAAGCAATTCCTGGAGGGTAAGTCCTCAAACATAACAATTTATATGCCAAATGAAATCCAATGCCGGTGTTTCTTAAAACTAGGTAATGCAGCATTAACCTCCCCAAGCTCACCAGGGTCCTGACTTTCATCAGCATTCAGTTGCTGATGAACTGCCAACATTTTTGAAGTAAAACTATATAAACAAAAGTAAAAATATATTTAAAATGTAAATGCTTCTTTAGTGGAGATCAAGGAAAAGATTAAATACCTCAGTCTGGCAAAGGATGTAAGGATGTTCCTCAAACCCCCTTTGACTTCAATAGGACATAAACATATGCTTGAAGTTTGGCGTGCTCAGAGCTTTGAAGAGAAAATTCACAGGCAGCCTTGGGAATTGCAGCATGGAGCAGTATCCTACTCAGATTTGGGAGCCCAGCCACATACTGAGCCTGCAGGCTTCAGTTGGATGTCTATAAACATGGCAAACATAAGTAAGGTCCAAATCCACGGCACACTGCGTGCAGGGAGTGGGCAAACTTAGCTGATAGGCACTTAGGAGGAAAAGGTTTTAGCTTGTCCTAATTGCCTGTTTGTAATGGGTGTAGAGCAGGGAGGGGCTCACACAGCTAGCCTCCTTTGGGAGTCAGGATTCCCTGGGACCACGCCAGTCCCTCAGGAGAACAGGAGGAGGGATGGTACAGTGCCACGGGCTCCTCCATGGGAGCCCCTGTGCAGGTGCCTTTCCTTCCTCTGCCAAAGAGTGTTTGCTCTTACAAACAGCAGGATAAAAAGGGATACAGGATTTTAGCTTCCAGTCATATTCTGGGCAAGCTCCAGTCCACAGCTGGGCTTCCAGACACAGGAAGGATGAGAAGATGAGCATGTTGTTTCCACCTCTACAAGGTTTCAAAGCCTTGATGCTCAACACAGCCCAGCCTCACCTGGCTGAGGGGAAATCTGAAAGGTCTTCCAGGGAGCCACAGCAGTGAAAGAGAAGGGCACATGGCTGTCTGATGTGGCTGACATGAGGTGGCTTATGCACTCCAGAAAACTGACATTGTGGGTGTAGGTTTCTACAGGAACAGATAGGTTAGATACCAGTGCCTACATCTTCTGCTGGATGCAGTCCCAACTTTTCACATAAAGGCGATTTTCTGCCCTGGCCCAATTCATCAGAAACAAGTTGAAACATGTCAGTTTTGTAAATAATTTCAATTACAGCTTCCTGTACAGCTTCACTCTATGCTCCTGAGGCTCCTATGGCCTCTACCTTTATAAAAATCTCTCCACACTTAGTGTGCCTATCGCCCGTGTTGTCCTTCTGTCCTAATCCCTGGTACTAAATAAAGCTTTCAAAACTACACAAAACAACTCTCATGGAAAAGTACACATTCCTCATCAGCATCATTTCCAATGGGAACTTCACAGTGGCCAAGTCATCGTTTATTTTATTCTAGTATATCTTGTTAAAATTATGTTATTGCACATAGTCTTCATCTAATAAAAGAGCTTGCATTAGCATAGTAATGGCCCTGAAAACAGCTAATGGTCTCACATTCATGTTGAATGGGAGCAGGAAATCAGTTAACAAAAACGCAGCAGCCAAACATCCCGTAATAGATCAAAAAGCCATAATTATGGCATGCTGAGGGTGGCGGTGGAGGTCACACTATATAATGTCAGTCTCTGTGACTGAATGGTTTCCGAAGGTCTTGTTCTTACTTTTGTCAAGGAGTTCAAGTATTTTGTTTCATTTCTTGTAGGTGAAGGCAGAAGATGGAATATTTCATTATATAATTATTTTTTTTTAAATATAAACAGAAGTCTATATAAGATGGAGGTAATTTGTGACCTGGCACATTGGAAAAAAAAGACCTTGCAAACACTGATTTTCTCACCATCTTCTAACAAAAGTTGTGGGGGAAAGAGAGACATTTCTTAGAGAGGGTGAAAAAAAGGCAAACGGACAAGAACAATTCAAAAATAAAAAAGTAAAAATTTCAGCCTGATTCAATTTGTGGTTTGTCATGTTGGAATGAGCAATCTGAAGAGTTCAAAATATTCAGCTGTGTAGGATGCCCCTTAGTGGTTGAATTTAAACACTGTTGACAGACGAAATAATTTTAAACACTGAAAAAGATCCCAAAATAATATTTGTATTTAGTAACCAAGAACAAAGGATTTTAAATGCTAACATATGCACAGAAGAGCCTACAAAGCCATGTTTATACAAAACATAAGAAAACAGCTGGAAAAGTGCAAACCAATAGTAAGAGAATTTTCCTGAATAAGCTATTGTACCAAATAAGAAGAAAACAAGGGAGAAGTAGGGAGAAAAGGTTAAATTCTATTTCTATTTTAATCAGAATGTATACTATGAGAGGAGTTGACTTTGCAGAAGAATACAGCCAGATATTGAACTCTGCAATGGAGCCCAACCCAACATTTTTACTGATACTTTCTAGAACAGAGTTCCTGCACAGCTATGAAGTTACCTGCTCTGGAGCCATGGGCCCTTCCCAGCACCATGTGGCCATCTCTGCTGTGACAGAAGGCTACCAGCTTGTGTTACAATACTTAAACACTGCTACTCAAAAGGCATCAAGAAATGTTTAAGACTCAATAGAAAAAGCTAGAGTGCACAGATGTACAGTGCAAAGAGTCAATGGGAGATTAATTTCATTTGTTCTAACTCTTGTCATGATGAATATATTGCTTCTAATTTCTTCTTTGCAGAAACAGTCTTTGCATTGGAGTCATTGCAAAAGCTGCAACACAGTGATGCTCCCAGAGCCCAGCACCCACATTGGTCTGTTTACACCTCCTCTGAATGTACCTGTATTTTATACCTTTAGATCTCTATGTATACACTGAACAACAAAAGAAGTCCATAATATTTACAGAAAGTTTGTCTCATTTGGAAATCCAATGCTTCTGACAGCAGTTGGTTTGGTTTTTTTCTCTTGCAGAAGTCTGCAGTTCTTCCATCTGTTTAACTTTGCATGTGGAAATCACGGCTGCAAGGAGCCTCGTTACCTGCACATGGTAACAGCAGCAGAAAAGCCACTCAGCAGCAGCATTGACATAAACCTGGTCTTCTTGGGTCCCATCCTGCCACAGCTTAAGTGGTCACGGGGAATCTTTTTGTTTGAGTTAGCTGGTGCGTGCTGTAGCTGGATATGCCAATGCCGAACATTCCCAGCAGCAATGCCGCCCGCTGCAGCGCTGTGTCTGACGGGTTGATTACGATCTTGGCTGCAGCCTGAGTCTAAGGGAGAAACATGGCCAGTTACAAGCTGATTCAGCTCAGGACAACAGTAAAGAAGGTCTTTGCAACCTACAAAACACTTTTTTCCTTCTCCATGCCATTTAACAGGGTATGACTCTGCTTTCCACTGAAGAGCATTTCACACAATCTATTGCATGTTTTGGAAACCCTCCCTTTTTTTATCAGTTTGTAAAAGATAGGGCACATTTCTGATATGATTTTCCTTTCAGTTGCTGCTCACTGATTTTAGTGACTTTAATGGGGTTCCCTCTGGCTACCTGAGAGGGAGAGCTGAATCAAGTGTGATGGCTTAGGCATAAAGCAGAAAGAACTTCCTTATTCTGTAAAGAACAAAGATCTCTTCCTTCCAACATATTAGTTACTAACACAGGATGTTCCCTCGAATGTTAGATATTAATTCAGGAAAGCAAGCCTAGAAGGGATCACTAACATCCTTTATGACCTCCACTGGTAGGACTAGACCAGGCAGACAAGTTTTGACACAGTCACTTTGTCAAGTCCGATGAAGAAGCAGGAAATACCAAGGAAAGTAAAGATAAGAATTACTTATTTACTATCTGAAAAACAATCAGGAAAGAAATTAAGTTACTGTTGCTTTCCTAGTCCGTATGATACGTTGATCAAGAGGCTGAAGGACATTTGCATGGAGTCCCCAGAGTGCAAAACAAAAATTCGTATACATATTGGCACTTTGAGTTAAAATACAACATGTGTCCTTCTCGGTGCTGCATTTGGTTTAAGTGAAATAATTACTAGGCCTCAAATAATGTTCTTTGTTGTTGTTGTTGTTGCTCCTTTTTAGTGTTTTTCCATGCAATCCATGGATGAAAGGCATGGCAGCACTGACAGGAGCAACAGATTCCAACGGGCCCCTTTTTCTTTTCCAGATTCTGTTTTGTATTAAGCTTAAAGAATTTGAGCTTAGTGCTCTGACCTTGATAAATGTGTCTGACTGTGGCTACTTCAGCCACAGAATAAATAAAGACAAAAGAAATTTCAAACAGAATTACTGTGTAAGGTGATTCAAAAGATATGCAGGGAGGTGTGAAAGAAATTCACGGCTAGGACTGAAGCACAGCATCTTTAGCTTAGCCTCTCAACCACTCAACTATCGCCTCTCAGCTGCTACAGTCTGTGACTGGATGCAGATCACAATGCTAAGAGCTGTGACATTTTCCAAGGAAAGGATGGATACTCTGTAAATATCAAAATATGGAATACAATAAGGAATTCTTCCATATTTTTGGTGTATATATATGTATATATATTTATAGCTGCTTTAGTCTCAATTATTCAGCTGCTTTAAAATGTTTTCTTTACATATTTTTATTTGTTCATATAATGATAGATAGTCTGATTTCCCAGTGTTCCAGAGGTCAGTACTGATTGAAGTTTCCTCATCTTGGCCAAGAAGCTGCCTGAAGTGTTTCACTGATGGGCCAGCTGAGTGGCATCCCGCTTTTCATTAGCATTTTCCCACTGCCCCAAACACAAAAAGCCATTGCAAGACAAAATTACGGAGAAGCACTTCCTGTTTAAGCACTGCAGAAGAATTAACTCCTTCCAAATATTCTGCATTTGGTATTCCAGCATGATACCAGTTATCAAGAAATGTCATAATTCATTTTCTTTTTAGCAGAGGATTAATTTGTTTGAGTTATGGGAGTTAACCCACAAGAAACCAGTGTTCCCTTGGGTTGGTCATGCAATAATTTGAAATAAAATCAACCTGATCAAGACAAATACAGATATTTTTAAGATTAATTAAAAGCAGGGGAAAAAAAAAGAAATTTCATACCTGCAGCAACCTTATATACCCAGGTGTCATTCTCCGGAGAGGAATAATCATGATTTCTGAGTCTTCGTAGAATTTCAGCCCCTATAATTCTATAATACACAAAACATTACTAAATCCCAGGATGTTTAACAAGTTGACCTTTTCATGAAACATAAGATTAAGCCTAATGAAGTTTGCTGCAGTGCCAAAAGCACTCCAGAAAACGCAGTATGCAAACATTTCTTGCTCACCTGATGCTCTTGTCCCTGGAGCCCCTTCCCTGCTCCAGGGCCCGGGGTTTATAAAGCCCCACTCTGTTGCATAACCTGTCACACGGGATCTGTCTGCACTGCTGAGGTGCTGGCAGGGCTGCAGCCCCCCTGCCTGGGGCCAGGTATGGCTTGCAATATTGGAAAACTCTCTGGGAATGCCTAAAGCTCATTAAGAGAGCTGACCTCCTTAATAAGAAAAGGACCTAAGCCTGCTTTATAGACAGCACTGGACATAGGAAAAGGAGGTCATTATAGCATTTCAAGTGACAATGCAAATAGGATTGGGTGGTGTTTATATAACTGAAAGCATGTATTTATACCCACAGGATGACCTGACTGGGTAGGAAGCTTAATGCAACTATGACCCAAGTTGAAAGGATGTGCTAATATAACAGGGCTATTTGGAGGCACATTTAAAAATAAGTGCTTTCTTTTCTGATAGCATTCTCTTTTACTCAGCATTATGCACAGTCTCGTGCGCTTTTCTACTGCTAGTTCTTTATAACTAAAAATACCTAATCTGACACTTAGTGATATTACTGCTTTTTGTTAACTGATCTCTTTTCATTGTGGTGAGCTTGAATTCAGCTCTATTCCTGCAGTCATATAGCACACTATGTGAGAAATGGTGGTAAAATATAATCTACAAAATTAATTTTTCCAACTTTTAGTAATGTCCATTGATAGACCATGCTCTTATTTTAGAGCTTTTTTTGGTAGAGCACCGATGAACACACTGAGCCCACACCAGTTTTCATGACAAGTGTTCCAGAGATCAGTGCTGACTTGCACCCCTATAGTCTGCTATGGCAGCTTGAAGATCTCTGAGAAACATTCCTGCTGAAAAGGAGCAGAACATGATTCTACTTGGAGAAATAATCCATTCCATGTATTCCGCAGGTATTCCACAGGTATTCCACACTGATACCACTTCTTCATCCTCCTTTCAGCAGATGCCTAATTAATGTTACAAAAAGGAAGGCTTCTGTTTTATTCCAAGGCTCTGGCTTACATAGCATACAGTGGGCAGTTCTCATTTTCCTTTCACTGCACCATTTTGTAGCACACCAACCCTGTGGCAACAACAGAGCAATGTCTAATTTAAGAAAAAATAAAACAACAAGATAACTTGAGTTGAACTCATCCCATAGCATCAATCTAAATCATTATCATCATTGAATCATCACAGACGGGTTTGGGTTGCAAATGACCTTTGAAGGTCACCTAGTTCCAACTCCCCTGCCACCTAGACCAGACTGCTCCAAGTCCCATCCTACTTGGCCTTGAACATTTCCACAACTTCTCTGGGCACTAAAAGCAAGAGACTGGGAACCTGTCAATTTGTTTGTTCTTTTTTTTATTATAATATTCAATTTTCACAGTGACCCCATGCTAAACCTTTCACACTTAGCCATAGGAAATACTGTATTAACATGAAGTAATCATCGTAAAATTGGGAGCTGACTGAAAGTTAACAGGAAGCCTATCAGTAACTGCCCAAACACATTTGGGATGCAAACCTATAGTATGAAAAGTCAAAGGCCTTTTTCTTGTTTCTCACTGTATGCCCCATGCCAGCTTTCCCAAACAGTCAGAAGAGGGCCTGTACTGGCTGCCCAGAGCAGGACAAGGATAATGATGCAGTCTGTCTTTTTCTGGAAATACACAGAACACTGAGATTTCCCTTTAAATTTGCAGCCTTGCCTACATTCAAAGGAAAACCTCCTTACTGAAGTATCAGAGTTTCAGGAACTGCAGAATTTCTGCCATTTTCTGTGTAACTCTTTCCCTTCAGAGAAGGGTAGTGAGATTCCAGTGACACAGTAGTCAGAAAGGGAGAGCGTTCCAAACAAGTTTCTCTATAAGGAAAATAAAAGGGGAAGGAAACAATATGCTTTGACTGACATAGCTCTCTTTAAAAAGGCTTTCTTGGCCATGTGCAACTCAGCTGAATTGTAGAATATATTCTATAACTGCAAATGCTACCAAAATCTGATTTACATGCCCAAGGACTCTGAAAGAATATCCATCCTCAGCTGTTTCAGGAGAACTTTGATCAAACAAGGGTTGCCTCCATTCCTTTGGAAGTCCAAGCCTCTGAGGATTGAGTCCTGGCTGCCAGGACAAAGAGATGAACGTGCCCTTTCTGGGCTGGGGACTGGACAACAAGCCACAAAGACCTGTCTTGGCACAAACTCAGGGATCCCAGTGCTGGGCAGATTGCTCACCTCATTCATCTCCTAATGCCTGCCCTGCCTGACAGAGACACTGTTTTCTAATAGGCATCAAGCAGCTGAGAATGCAAGTGATATGCTGACATCCTCCCCAATATTAAAGACAAGGGATACTTTTAACTCAACTGCCAATATTCACCACCTCGTGTTCTATTTCCATTAGGAGGCCAATTCAATAATAAAATTATTATATTACTTTGCTGTAATCCAGTGCCTTTGAGACCAGCAAGGGCTCCTTCCCCAAATGCAGCAGGAATCAACCAAGAGAAATAAATTCTTTTCCCACTCTTAAAAAGCCCTTCTTGACTGGCACTCCCCAAAAAGCTTTCCATGCTGCCAGTGGTCATGTCCTGCTCTCCAGAGTGTGGAAGAGAGACTCTCATGACAGCATCACCCATATCAGCTCAGTGCAAGCAGAAGGGAAATCACTGCACACAGGGCTCTGGCCCCTGCACTTCTGGCAGATTTTGAAGCCTGTGCTGTTGACCACCTTCAGACAAATGCCTCAAATATTTAGACAGCAATCATTCATGGATTTGTCACTTTTCCTATGTGCCCCAGGCTTTGTTAGGTTCTCTTTCACCGGCAGCTGATTCTCTTGACAGCTGGACTTTATGATCTTAGAGGTCTTTCCCAGCTTTAATGGTTAAAAATAGTTAAATGGTTCCCACATCATAAGAATCTTCTTTCAGATCCTTAAAAATGTTTTATCTTAAAATCAGACTCATCTTCCCAGTTTTCCTTGTTTCCTGTGCTCCATACAATGATTCCTATTAACCAGCTCATTTTCCAACATACTTCCTAGCATATTTATTTTTATCCTGACAAACGGGCAGCTACATCAGCATTTCCCTCTATAACAGCTCTAGCACCAGAAATTTCTCCTCAGGACGGGGTCCCATACCGCTTTCTTCTGCTCATCAGTTCTTGCCATTGGAGACCCCTGTGGAATCTGGAGCAGCAACAGCCTGTGGCACTTGAGACTCTGGATGTTAGCAGACCCTGATTGCCACACACACAGGAGGCCATTCCCTATATCTACCTCTGCTTTTTTTTCCCTTTTTTTATTTTTTTTTTTTTTCCGCATCTATTTCTGAAAAAAAAATTAGCCATCCTGAAGCAGAGGGAGGGAGGAGCGAGGCAAGCTCAGGTGCATGTGTTAAACCACAGGAAGAGGTGGTGGAGGTGCCTCCTCAGGCCTCCCCTGCAGTGCAGCCAGGTCACCACAGGAAGTCCCCTTTGGGACAAGCCTTGCTGGGAGCTGCTCGGGCTGCTGGTGGTGCTTCCTGCAGGTGATGCTGACATTGCTGAGCCGGGGCTGCCACTCCCTGCACACAGGTATGGCCTGGCCTTCAGAAACAGTGGGAAAAGCAGGGACAAGGCAGGTGATTCTCCTGCTGCTGCAGTCAATTCCTAAGGGAACCCGCCACTGTCACATCACTGGCTTTGCTGGGGAACGTCAGGAGACACAACGTGAGAGCACGCGTGTGACACCAAGGAGGGGACAATGCTGCCTCGGGGGTGGCTGGGCTGAGCAGCCCTCAATGCCAGGGGAAGCAGCTGCACAGCTGCAGGCAGGAGGAGGCTCTTGGCAGCCCCAAGGCACCTCAGGCAGGTGGCAGGTGTGCACGTTGATGGGCAGCAGTTTCCTGTTACCCACCATACGCTCAGGGCTTGGGGCTGATGTCTCACCATTACTGCTCCTACCTGATGGGTAGAGACTGCAGGCAGAGCACTGCAGGGCACTGCCTACGTGCAGTCACAATTCTGAACAATAAACTGGTCTAAAGCAAGACTCTCTGCTGGCTTTGAGGGCCATTAAGCTTGATTTACTCAAGGCTCTCTGTACTGATACAGGGACAGAATTTTAAAAAGAGGATTTCCCATAAAGCATATACCATTTTCATTCTATACCCGGTGAAGAGTATGACATTTGGAAGTCATAATTTTGAAAACAATCCAGATATTTAACTAAAGAAGTACTTTCAAAAATTCATCATCTTTAAAGAGTTCAGGCTGCAGGAATACATGGCAGAATTCTGAACCTACCCACAGCTTCCACTAACACCCCTTTGTGCAGGATAGGAGTAAACATAAAGTACTGTCACTGCAGGCAAATCAATAAAATAAACCATATAAAGAAAACAAACCACCAAGTCTTTCTCAACACACAACTGTAAGACTAATCCTAGGCTTTTTGACTTTAACAGTTATTAGATCTGAGACAATGTCCTTGCAAATCATTATGTGCATTACTCAAAAATTAGAGCTAAAGCTAAAAATAATTTTGTCTTAAACAAAGGTAACTAAACTGCCACCTCTCTTGGGGTAACAGGACTGGGATTTATTAGCTTATAGAAGGAAGAGATAGTCCTGCCCCAAAGAGTCTACTCTGTGGGGAGGCAGATTGCCACCAGTTGAAGGAGCACAGGGAAACAAAAAGAACGTACAGCTTGGCATGCAAAGCAATGTTCTCAGCTCACTTACAGTCAGACTGTTTGCAAATTTTTGTAGGCACTGCAGCAAACACATTGTGAAGGAGGGATATGAAGATGGTCAATGAATTTTAAGAAGATAAGGGAGGCAAGGAACAGGAATAATGTTAGTTGTATTGTTGCATTACACAGCAGTATTTTCACAAAGCACAAAATTAATGAGATGTTTTGGAATATGTTGATGACAGAAGTAGGAAATGCCATCAATAACAGAAGACTGCAATGCTGTGTGGATGAGCTATAGACTGCAGAGTTCAGACCTCAAAGTCGTCTAAGGTTACAGATACACAGCAGCAAGAGATTTGTGTTGCTGAGGCTTTTGGAGTTACCATTGAAGTAGCTTAAACTATTCATTTATTTCCTGCTGAGCATTGACTCCTGCACTTCCCACAGCTCCACTGCCAAGCAGTTACTCCTGTGTTTGCAGCCTGCCTGCCCACAGTGCTCTGATGCCATTGAGGGACAGAAGAATAGACAAAAAAGTAATAGCAAGACAACAGGAAAAAATCAAGCTCATCACAGCTATGGAGAAAGGAGAAATTCTTTAATGTAATCTAATTTTATCAGAAAATGCCACAATTTGCATATGTGAGAAACTACATGGGGTAAAAAACTTGGGAAGTATTTCCTAAGCAAAGGTAGGTAAACATTACTGTTGCTGGAAAAGCATGAAGGTACTGCTCCAGAGACTCCCTGGAAGCCAGTTCTGTCAAGCAGGGCCAGATCTCTCTCATCTAAGTCCAGATAAGGCTCACACAGATGCCAGCTTTGGAACTAGTTGCTTTAAATTCCCATTCTAATTTACCTATTTCAAATGTTTCTGCTAAGATCAGGGCAGGAAATGACAACTGTACAGTGAGTTGGTATGAACTGCACCCCACTGATTTCAGCAGGACAACTCAAAATGAAGCTGTTATGGAGAATGGCTTTTAAGATGACCAAAGCAGATTAAAGGCATAAATTACAAGCAGAAGCTATGTTTAACCTCACAAAAGGAAGATCATGAAACCCTTCCTCTCAGGCACTGACAAGCATTGACGATGTCCTTGAGCTCTCATTTTTGCCTGACTCTTCAGCTACTGGATGCAGTCAATAGCCAAGCTTCATCTCCCCTCACTCAGTAGAGGTCTGCATGGAGGGAAAGCAACACCAGTAACATTAAGTGGCCATAGAAAAGCCAACATTTGAGAAGGCTGAATAGAAGTCTGTGCATGAACAGTTACTACCTGACCTGATATGCAACTGCAGCATCTTTGGGAGGACGATCTCCAATGTTCCAGAACAGTCACTGCCCTACAGAACTGACAGTGCTGATCCATGAACCATCAGCAGGATGAAAAAACTTGCTGTCATCTTTTCTCTAGCTCAATGTGTACTAGTGTAGATGAATTTATTCCTTTCACAACTGAAAACCAAAATAAAAAGAAACAACAAACCAAACACAAAACAACCCAATCCAAACCCACAAAAAGAAACAATGGGTATTTCTTGAAGGTCTGAAGACCTTGACAGAAGCTAGCACCTTTTGAAAAGGTGCTGCTACACTCATGCCAACCACTGGCAACTCTTGTGTTAGGATCCATTTTACTGCGTTGAACGAGTTTGCAGAATCTGTAGGCTGGACTGCAACAGAAAACTGTTCTAGCAGATACGGGCAGGGAGAAGCTTGCCTGCCTCTGCTGTGCAAGACATTGCATCACAGGCACCTTTCTGTTGTCTCACTTAATACAAACTCCTGGACAGCTGGTCCAGCTTAAAATGCATAGCAGAATGACAAATGTCTTTTTGGAGAAACAACTTTATGCCTTGCTGCTTTTGTGGTGGGTTCAAAGATCAGCCAGCACAACATGCTACAAGAGAAGCTGGAACACTTGGCCTGAGAGCTGTGCTCACTGACCTGAGAATTGTCTGGGTGCACACTGCTGGGCAGACTCATCTACAGCTGTTATTCTGGGAAGGCTCCTACCTGGCAGGCAGTGGACAGACTTCCAGCAGAGGTCCAGAGTCCCAGTTAACCCCGGAAAGAGTCGGTAACAGAGTTCCCTCTTTCTCATAAGCGCAGTGCCCATGTCCCAGTATTCACACACTCCATAAGCAAGGGAGGGCACTGAAGGACACACAGTGCAGCCCTGGGAGCTCGTGAAGAAGGTGGGGATCATCCTTTAACACAAAGCCATTTCTCAGCTACCAAGGCACTGTTGATCTGATGTGGGAAGCCTATGGCAGCCCTGTGGATTTATCTGGATACGAGTCGCAAGACACATCATTATTTAAGACCACATGCACTCCTCTGGCTGTGTGTACCACTGAGCTGTTTTTAATCCATTTCTTTCTCTAAAGGAGTGACATACAGTGGCTGCTGTTTTGCACAGAATCAAGGCATTAGGCTCTTTCCTGTGAACAGCCTGCAATTTCCCATCTGCTTAGGAGCAAAGAGGGGCAAGCTTGTTAAGGAGTAAGGCATGTTCTCTCACTCTGCTCTACTCCCAAAGTCCACTAAAATGGGTATCTGCATCAAGACACCCACCAGATACTGGCTTCCATGCCAGGATGAACATGTGCTCCTGGCTGGCCATCCACAGTGGGTGTTTTTCACTGCGAAAGCTGGTGTGAGAAATTTTATTACAATCTGTGATGACAACTCTTCATGTTGTGTCCTTTGCTGCTTCTGTGACTGATGAAACTAGAAACTGGACTGTCATACTCCATGTCCTCATGGGAATCCCTCATTCCATCTGCAGGTGGTTCCAAGTCCTCCCAGGCTTCCTCACAGCACCCCAGATATCTTCTGCATCTTGATACACAGTGTAGAGATACTGACCTGTGTAACCATTGCAACCTGCCAGCTGCACATACACACACAGCCCAGGGTCTTAGGAATTTGAATTTGTTTGTAAAAAGCTGGACAGATCATTCCCAAAAGTGCTGTATTGCTGCTGGGAAATTTTCTGATGAGTAAAACTGTGCCCATGAGCAGATGCATATGTAACCAACAGAGCTCTTTCTGCTGTGTATCTTCCACATTGCAATCCTGTTGCACACACACCTAGTCCCCAAGGGTCACACAAGTGAGACAGCTTAGGAAAAAGCCTTCTGACATGTAATTCCAGATATTTGGGTATGGCAAATGAGGACAGAAGGCTGTGAGATCTCCTACAATGCCTGTGAATGACTGGGTGGCTTGCAAAGAACTGCCATATTTTGTGTGTGTGAAGAATCCTAACATACAGTGTGTTGCACTTTTCTGTAACTTAGGGAGATGTTTCATTTGTTTCAGAGCACAGCCACAGTGTGAAATTATAGCTGCAGTGGGGATCTGGGGAACCAGAACTCTAGAAGAGAATAGGATTCATTCTAAGAAGATACAGATACATTCAAAGTGCGACCATAATTTCGGTTCTAATTCTAAAGCAGTGATTTACAACAGAAGTACACAACATCACCCAGTCATTTCACTGGTACCTCTCTGTGCCTTTCAAACAGAATTTTCAAGCAGTAGAATTGTCTAACGTACTATATTCCACATGGCTTTATAAATTGTGATTAATGAATTCTACAAAATCACCTGCTCCACCTTCTAAACAACCCTGTACAATTGTTTTGGAAGGGCTGGAACATTTTCTGCGTGTGAACACAGTTAAAATGAATGTAGACCTATTGTAAAAATGTAGAATTTTACTGACATTCACCATTCCTGAATAAGATGTGTCTAAACATCTAGAGGTTGCAAAGTCTTCCTTAGTGGTCTCCTAGGAAATTTTCTTACATTTAGTGGCAATGGATATCTCGGTCTGTAACATCCAAAAAACAGTTTATGATTTAGAAACTGTAAATGCTTTGAACATATTTTGCAGAACACTGTGTGTCTCCAATGCAACAGGCTAGTGAATTAGATCACCAAAACCACAAAATGTCTGTAAATTCCCTTGTAAGACTTTAAACTCAAATATAAGACGACATAAATTACTTGAGCTTTCCAAGTATGACATAAAATCTTTCTTCAAATCTTTGAATTACCATACATAGCTTTGGTGGGAACCTTGCTAGCTGATTTTCGTTCTTGCATGCTTTCTGGTATGTTCCCTTGTTTTGGATCCTTGCAATTGCCTTCAAACTGCTGATTACATATGGTTCCCATTCCTTACCATCTGTAGTCCAATTTAAATGTTCTAATCCCTTAAACAGACATCTCTTAGTTCTGGCACGGCATTGTGGCTATTTAACACTACTGGTAGTCTATTTTTAGGCATAATCCTGGTAAAGGTACATGTCTTATGTTGTAAAGCCTCTAACTGAACAATGCAAGATTCTTCATCAGCTTAAGAAGAGGATAAGGAAATCTATGCAATATATATGAAATAAAACATGACAAATACATGAATCCAAAGGGCCCCATTTCTATAATATTTATTTTTTCATTAGGTGGTCTTTCTTCTGATGTTGTGAATGTCTGACTGTGAGGCCAAGCAGAAATTACTAGAACAGAATTCAAATTACCTGGAGTGAAAAACAAAATGAGGGTCAGAGCAGTGAGCATTTGCACTTAAGTACGATCCACTGGACCTGGCCTGGAGTTCTGTCTTCAGAGATCACATTTCCCAGGGCACAACCCTAACAGCTCACCCGGACCAGATGGAATTCACCTAAGAGCTCTAAACCAACTGAAGGATGAAATAACTCCACTGCGAGCCGCAGTGTGTAACCTCTCCCTGGGAATTGCCAGGGGATGGGACGGTGGGGAAATGACTGATTTTAACAAAGGATTCCAGGGTTGATCTGAGGAACCACAGATGAGTGAATATGATGTCCTCGTTCAGCAAATCAGTAGAAGCCACCGCAAGGAACAGAATGAGCAGTACACATGGAAAAATATATTGGCAAGCACTCCATTAAGCATCCGTAAAAGGAAGACACACTTCACAAGTCTAGTAACTTTTTTTTTTTTTGAGGAATTGGCAAATAAGCAAACAAGGTGTATTAAAGTGCAATTTCACAATTCAATGGAGAAAAAGAAAGCCCTTGAAAAGGAAGTCTCATAGCTAAGAAGAGCCTAATTTAAATTAATAAGCAATAAAAAAAAAGATGAAAAAAAAATGTAGGAATGCAGTTTTCCCACTGGAAGGAAATCACCAACACAATCCTTTGGGACTTTTTGCTAGGATCTGTGCTGCTCAGCACAGTCTTAAATGACCTGGAAAAGTGATGAATAATGGGAGAACAGAGACTGCTGATTCCATTACAGTTATCACAGGGATTAAAATCAAAAGCTGACTGTGCAAAGCTGCAGAAAAGCCCTATGATCATGCACAACTTTAGATAAAATAGCAGATAAAATTCCACACAGGATATCGAAATGGTGGACATGATTATGTAAACTGATAAGATCTGTGCATAAATTAAAAAAACAATACCACAAAGATGTCAGCTCCATACGCAGTAAGGGGTCAAAAAAGCAACCAAATTATTTGAAAAGGACTAGAAAACAAACCAGAGCACACTTCAACAAATGTGTGGTGAAGCAGCATTTTTAATAACATGGCAGCTTTTGCTCTCTCATCTTTGAAAGGATGAAACAGACTTAAAAAGTTACAGGAAAGGGCAAAGAAGGTACAAGAAAAGTAGGAAAAGTTTCTTTATGAAGAATCTGCAAACAGGCCTCTTCAAGTTTTATGTGTCCTTCTACTCCTCTTCCCTGCTTTCCTCCTCTCTCTGTATGGAGTCCTCTCCCCCTCCCGTTACTGTGTTGTTACCAAAATTTCCACAGTCTTCTCAGACAAATCAAGGGTCAACATACAAGCTGTTGGGATTTTCTCTTCTAACCCAGACTTGGAGGGAGTGCTTCTTCCATCTTCCCATATTCCTTCTCCAAAGCAGAAAATCAATTTGGATTCACTGCACTAAGATACAAAGTGAAAAAAAAAAAAAACAAACCAAAACCAAAAAACAAACCAAAGCAAAACCTTTTAGCTTTTTACCTCTTTCCTGGAGCACAGCCTTTTCAACAAGGTTTTTACTGATTAGCAGAAATTTACTTCTCCAGTCTGGATGCATCCAGTTTGGATGTTTTCAGTGCAGAGCTTCTCCATGAGTTAGGAACTGCAGCGGCACACTCTCCCACCTGGAAGTTCCTTTCAGAGCTGACATAAACTGCTCCCACTTCACAGCTTAGAGAAATCTCAGTCCTCTGTTTTTCCCTGATGGTGAGGTGGTACTACTCTTTAAGCATGCTTCACTCCTGTATGGGAAGCTGGAGTCAACTTTATTTGAGAACCAGAGCACAAGTACTACAATTGCCAAGGGGTGCACATGCCCTGATTGCTTCATCTTAAAGCTTACCTGACCAGTTTTGAGTTAGATGCGAAATCACTCCAGCTTAAGAGATGTGCTCATGGATTCCCACTCATTTGGGTGGGACAGACACTGAGAAACCCACTGCTTCAGTCCTTGGGTCATACCTATTCAATGAGCTGTGCCTTTCAGTTCAGGAGGAATGGGACTGATGGGCTGTGGGTGGGAAGCTGCCCTTTGGATGGGCTCTACAAAGACTTTCATGAGGTGCAGATCAATACCTTTCTATGAACTTGTACACAAAAGCCTTTCTCTGCTAGAGATGATTTGTTTTTTACATTGTCTGTGGAAGTGTCCAATTATACAGATTACACAGATCTCCCTTTTGCTGGGTTCCCTACAGCCTGAAGCACTTATCTTCATTAACTTAGTGTCACTTATTTTTGCAAGCATCAGAAACCCAATAGAAGGCTGAGTGTAGCACTGTAGAAAGAAGATTGCTACTCCCTATAAAAATGCAAAGCACAACCAAGAGAGGGTGCTTTAATTTCAGACAGACAGCTGTAAAATTGCTTAGCAAAGATAGTTGGAAATTTGCTTGTACTTCTTCCCAATTGCAATGCAGAGGTGAATGGCTGTGTACTGATAAAGCCATCTGTCTTGTGGGTGCCTGGAGGAAGCCTCTGCACCAAAGCAATATTGCCAGTTTTACAGTTAATATCCTGGTGCACAATACTCTTGAGCTGAGAGCTGGATTGCAAATATTTCTGCTGCCTTAGGGCATCCCAGAGCACAGCATGCCTGGTTGTAATGACTCTTGTTGAAAAGATCAGGCTGCTGGATTGGGAAGGGGATGAGGAATGCAGCAGGGCCTAATGCACTTCCAGCACACCATTCCATGCACTGAGATTATATTCAGGTCCATGGACTCAGATTTGAACCCAAAGAAGAGAAAGAACAACTGTCAGTAGAATGCTTTGGTTGGGCATGCTTTTCAGGTGCTGTGCATATCCTGGAGTGCTGGTTTTGACTGGAGTAGGGTTAACTCCCAATAGCTGCTGTGGGGCTGTTTTGGATTTGTGCTGAAAAGAGTGTTGATAATTGTATTGGGTTTGTGTGGCCACGTTTTGGTAGTGCAATTCCAGACAGCTCCAAAAAGGACCTGCTGCTGGCCAAGGCAGAGCCAATCAGGAATGAGGGTAACACCTCTGTGATAACATAGTTAAGAAGGTAAAAAAAGTTATTGCACAGCTATAATAACAACCAGAGAAGAGCAGAGTGAAAATACATGAGAGGAACAGTGCTGCAGACACCCAGGTCATTGCAGAAGGAGGGGCAAGAGGTGCTCCAGGCACCAGAGCTGAGATTCCCCTGCAGCCCGTGGTGCAGCCCATGGTGAGGCAGCTGTGCCCCTGCAGCCCATGGGGATCCACAGGGATGCAGAGATCCACCCACAGCCCATGCAGAAGACCCACACTGGAGCAGGAGGATGCCTGGAGGAGGCAGTGGCCCTGTGGGAGGCCCGTGCTGGAGCAGGGTGCTGGCAGGGACCTGCAGACCTGTGGAGAGAGGAGCCCACACTGGAGCAGGTTTGCTGTGGGACTTGTGAGCCCGTAGGGGAGCCAGGCTGGAGCAGTGTGCTCCTGAGGGACTGCACCCTGTGCAAGAGTGACCCACGCTGCAGCTGGGGAGGACTGATGCCTGTGACAGGGACTCACGCTGGCGAAGTTCATAGCGAGCTACCTCCTGTAGGAGGGACCCCAAGCTGGAACAGGGGAAGGACTCCTCTCCCTGAGCAGCAGGAGAAACAAGCTGTGATGAACTGACCATAAACCACCTATTCCCATCTCCCTGCACTGCTGGGGAGAAGGAAGAGCTGGGAAGGAGTGAGAGACGGGGGAAAGTGCTTTTAAGATTTATTTTACTTCTCATTATCCTGCTGATTTTCTTAGTAATAAATTCATTTAATATCTCCAAGTTGAGTCTGTTTTGCCTGTGATGGTATTTGATGGGTGATGTCTTCCTGTCCTTACCTCAACCCATGAATCCTTTGTTAAATTTTCTGTCCCCTGTCCAGCTGTGGAGGGGAGTTTGGTGGGTGCCTGGAATCCAGCTGGGGTCAACCCACTACAGCAATACAAGGATATCTTCACTGTTGCTGAGCATTGCTCCAACACTCAAGGGCTTTTCTGTTCCTCACTTCATCCCACCAGCGAGTTGGTTGGAGGTGCACAGAGCACTGGGAGGGGACAGCTGACCTCAGCTGATGCAGGGGACATGGGGTCATGTCAGTATGTAAAGCTGGGGGAAGAACGAGGGGACGTTTGGAGGGATGATGTTTGTCACTCTCACACGTGAAGGAGCCCTGTTTCCCTGGGAATGGCTTAACACTTGCCTGCCTGTGTTAAGTGATGAATTTATTTATTCATTTTTTTTCCCTTTGTACATGGCTGTTGCTTTACCTATTAAACTGTCTTTAAACTGTCACTTTTGCTCTTTTGATTCTTTCCCCTATCCTGCTGTCGGGGAGAGTGAGTGGCTGTGTGGTGACTAGGTGCTGAATGTGGTTAAACCACAACACCTGGATATTCACAAAGAATAACAATAATTTATGAGCTCAGCAAGAAAAAAAAAAGTGGCAATGTCTGGCCTAGTTTGGATTTCTAAAATACAGTTTTATGATTTTTGTATAATTTTAGACTTTTTTCTTTGGTCAGCTTCAAGCTAAATAAAAGAGACTGCTGCACAAAGCAACTATGATTATTTCAGGACACCAGTGATTCCTACAATTAGCCTTACACAACTGGAGCTGCACCAAGGTTGACAGAGAGGACCCACAGTTGCTTTTCAAAAGACTAATGATCCTCTCGGAAATACTTGCTCAATGTCATCTCATCCTTGTAATTTTTACCTCCCAAGTTTTCTACTGCTCTCATTTGAAAATAAAAGGTTACCCACAAGAACACTGTCAAGCACAGAGCAGAATGGGTATGTTGGTCACCATCACAACCCATAAGGGAAAAGCTGCACGTGTCTCCTTCCCTCCTCTTCACACCACCTCAGTAAGCCACTGCTGCCAGCTGCTTCCCTGGGTCTGCCCATGTCCAAATTCTCACCCTGTGGTACCTGCAGGGTTGTTTTGAGATCACTTTTCACTTTGCAAGGCCCTGCAAATTATGAAAAAAGTAGATGGAAAGGGGACTTTTAGAAACACAACAGTCAGCAAAGTCTTTGTGCCTCAGGTAGGCTGACAAAGACACCTGAACTGCTTTTGGATTGATATTGAACCTTGATGTGTTTTGCTTATGCATAGAAGGAGTCAGACTGGAAGAAATTATAGCACCAGGACGTTTTGATAGAAACACTACTTTATTTCCCCTAAGACTTCCAGTGTAGGGGAGAGTTAAGGAACCTTTTGGAATCCTGCAAGGTGTTCTGTATTAGCAGTGAGGCAGATCCTGGGAGATGAAGGCTCTATGCTGCTTGTTTGCGAGGTCTTACACAGCCACAGCTCAATTAATATTTCTGATGAATCCTTACATTGATCTTATCTTAGGGTTTAGATAGCCAATGCTGATGCTGCCAGTTAACATGCCAATGCTGCAGCCTAGAAATATGCTCAGAGAACTCCCCTGTAAGGAACTGAAAATTTACATATCCTACTACAAAACTGTGAACGTGAATTTGCAAGCAAACTTCTACATTTCACATCTGTTTTATTCACCAGCAGTTAATGAATTTGTTGCAGGGATCTTTCTTCAATTACCAGCTAGAAGAAACACAACACGAAAGATAATAAAAGCAGCAGACACCTTTGTAACTAAAACTATGGATCACATCTTGCAGGAAAAGAAAAAAAATATGGATTTTCCTTGATATTTAAAAATAAAGAATCTTTCACAACAATCATTCTTAACTAATGCAAATCATACCCCACAGAGCAACAAATTGAAAACACCCAAGATAAATCTGAGAGGCTATTTACTTTGAATACTTTTCAATTCTTCTGCTTCCCCCTAAACACATTTTAAAACACTATTTTAGAAGGCCTTTTTTGAACAGTGTCTTTAGTTTGGATTCTTATCCTTATCCGAAAAACAGTAAAGCTTGTTTGTGTAGAAAACTGAAGAAATACCTGTTGACAACTGTTACACCCAGTGTGACATGACTTTCTGATCAAAACAAAAAGAGCATATAATATAATAAATTTATTTAAATACATTAGAAATCCACTAGATTATTTCAGTTTTCTGTTTTCAAAATGAAGGTACAAATAGGGAATCATGACTAAATAATGTTATTTCTCTTTGAATCCCATAAAGATCAATACTAGAAATTAATATGTTTAGCATTTTTACTGATGATATGGAAGAATATGTAATTATTGCTAGTAAAATTTGCAGATGTCACCAAGATTAACAGATAGTCAGCACTAATGAAAGAAGTACAGGCACACAAAATGATCCATCATTTACTAACCTAGATATAGTAAAAAACAATTGAAGTTAATACAGCCAAACAGAAAGACAAGCATTTACGAACGTGAAGTATGGAACTAAGGACTAAATCCTGGATAGCAGTAAATTTCAAGAGTACTTGTATACTATTAAAAATAATTTAACATGGACTTCCTATACAATCCCATGTCAAGAAGTTCATCCAAAACCAATGAAACAGTGAGTACAAAAGTTGGCACTTCTGAGACTTTAAATGAATGCTAAGTTTCTACACTCAGTTCCAGCAGGCTTGTTTCCTAAATGGTGGGGAAAAAAAAGGAGAGAATGTATGAGTGAGCCATAAAACCAAGTTGGAAGCTATAGAAAATGCCTTAAATCAAATAATTTAAAGAGATAATACCTACGGTGTCAAAAAGGTTGCCTTGTAGATCCCAGTGTTCAAAAACTTTCACAGAAAAGAGCAGCTAGTGAGGGACTACTTTATCTAAGAAGAAAAGCATACCAAGAACTAATGGCTGAAAGTTAAATCTAGGCAAATTCAAATTAAAAAAAAGGCATATGATTCTAAGCATGAAAGTGATTGAGAACTAGAATAAATGACTAAAAAGGGGGCTAAGTGTTCATTCCTTGATGTCCTTAAATCAAGCTGGCCTGTCTCTGTACATGACCTGCTTTTTAAAAACCACAAATTGTGCTTTTGTCAGACTGGTCTTTGCCATGAAGTATAGGGAAAATTTATGACCAGGGATCTAGATGGGGTCAGAGAAGATAATCTCATGTCCTTTTCAGTCTTACCTTCCACAAATCTATCAATTTACTGAATGAACATAGAGAAAAACTTTCTGACTGACTTTTGCCATCTGGATAACAATGTGATCCATAGCAAATTGTAAATCGTACAGTAATAAATGTATGTCAGAAGCCACTGAGATGAATATATTCTTGCAATGCCTTCTAATTTAGAAATTTAGAGTTATTTAATATTTTACACATTAATTTTATTCTGGGTAATTGAATTAAGGTGAAAGGGTTAAGCAGACAGGCTAAATGAAACACTGTGCCTTGTCCTTAGTTTAATGTGGTTGGAAAAATCAATGAACTTTGGTCAGTCAGTTTGCAATCACAAATTTAATTGAATAACATGTCAAGTATTTTAAACTGTTTACTAATGTAAATAGAATCCAGCACTATAGTCATGGTAATAAGCCAAGCAGCTTTCCCTGAATTCCAATGAGATTTGAACATGACCTTCATTTTAAGCTCCACATGCCAGACAGAGATTAAACAGTTATTATGTCTACAGAATTCAGTGATTACACCTGTGATTCTCAAAAAAGCATACTTGGTATTGATTTCTTCCATAGAATCCAGGTAAAGGCTGATCAGTTTGATATTCCTAGCAATGGTTGCTCTTTCTTTGAGCATGTATAGTCACTTCCACTTGGTTATTGTCACTGGGAGAAAGAATGAATCACACAGCAAACTTTCACCGTGTCAACCTGAGAAATGGTGGTGGCTGCTTTGTGCATGACCACACGTACAAAGGGAAGAAGAAGAAGAGGAGAAACATCTCCTTAGTATGTGTTGGGTGAACTCCAGACACAGCTATACAACAGCTCCTTACCCTTTTTCTCCTTTCCCCTTTCACCACTCTCACGAAGTAGCTTCCCACAAGAAGACACGAAAGCACCAAGGATAGGGGGTCACAGCCCTGTCCAAGCTGAAAGAGCTTGCCACTGCCAGACCAGCATCACGAGTGATGTTTTGGCCACGCAAAATTGCATAGTCCTGTCCTTTTCTCAGATACAGTAAATGATATTTTCTTCATTTCTTTTTCATTTACCAAGATCCAGGTGCCTGCAATGCAGATGTTTTCTTGAATTACCTATTTATGGTTTCATACCAGTCAACATACAGCACTAAGTTCTCCCACTGGTACCATTGTTCCAATTCTAAAATAGATGTCTAGCAGCAGTCAGTTATATCAGGCTATTTAATCCCAGTGATTAGGAAGTTCTTTAGGATAGGCAGCTCAGATGGTAAAAGCTGCACTGTAGACATCTGAAGCCAGGAGAAAGACTGCATGCCTCCAAGCTCTCCTTAGCAAGCTGCAGAAGAACACTGCTTCCAAAGTGTCTGCTGGGGAGATGCAGGTCCCCATTTTACCAGACTGATCATGTATGCAATGTAAAATTATGAAGCCACTTTAAACTATCAGCAGCCTTGCCCACAGGTTGAAGCATGTTCTTCATTGTAGATAGGTCTATTACATTTCCTGGGCACAGTGTCATCTCAGACATGATAGAACTGGCTGTGCTGGTGCTGGGCAGCAGGGCAAACCCTGCATCAAACTGCTACTCATTTAGGAAAGGAGAAAAAAGCAGAGAAAACATGGAGATTGATGTGGAAGTACACAGACAGTAAGGCAACATTAGTCAGCACAGCAAGCAGTTGTCCAGCACCATACTAACTAGGCCTGGGGTTTTGGCCAAGTTTTAGGCTGGATCACAGCAAAATAAAGCTTTAAAGAAAGAAAGGAAGACAATGGAAAGATTGCACTGTACAGCTGTGGAAAGCACTGTGGGGAAAAAGCACAAATGTGTGAATCTGAAAGTATTGCAAATGGGAGATGGAAGTTAATAACAGAAGCTGACAGGGATGGAGGAATCATCTGTGCACTGAATGAGGGATGGAGAGGACTGGCAAAGATCTTGAACGTGAAGAAAAGCAGTCCCTACCTGATGCAACCCATAGCAGCCTAGAGCTGATGCAAAAGAAAAGTTCCTTCTGTTTTTGTATACTACAGTCTTAGACTACACTTCTTTTTTGTCCATTATGTATCCTAAAACAGGACTTAGCCTTGCAGTAATAATGTAAAAAAGAACTACAGCTTGCTTATACACTTTACCAGAGTATGGGGTTCTTTAAGATGACTACAGACTATTAATTATACAAAGTTAAGCACTTAACTTAGAATACAGCCTTATTAAAGCGATATATTTGACCTTCACTGACTATGGTGCATATGTAGTTTCAGATAATCATAGAATATATAGGGTTCTTTCCTAGATTCTTAGAGATAGTAAACAAATACAGCATCTAAATTTCTGCTTTTCTAAAATATATGTCCCCCCCTCCCCTTAGGCCTGCATACATCTAACAGTTTAAAACAACAAACTTTACTCAGATGCAATGCAGAAGATAAAGCAGTAAAGAGTGAAGCCTAATTAGCTGCATAAACTCGTGCAATAAAGCACTCCTTAGGAGCAATGAGGGCTGAAACAATTAACTACAAAACCTGCGTAGCTATTACCTGAGGTTTCCCTAAATATTAAATATAATACATTTTCCCAATCCTGCAGATTGCCATCTTTTGCACTACCACTCTCTATTATTATGCCAAATGTGTGGCATACTGTACACGCATAACACACACCTCTTTCCACTCTAGTCTGTGGAGTGGTTTTATGATATACATGGTATTACTAGGTGAAATAAGTTTTCTTTGGTGAAAGACAGCTTAAAAATCTTCTGTCTTTATGCTGCTGCCATTCACCACTTTTTTCCTTTTTTTTTTTTTTTTTTGTTTTTTTTTTAAACAGATGTCATTTCAGACATTCAGCCTATTGAGTAGTAACTCCCCACACTGATGCAGGAGAGAAAAGCCAGCTGTCATAGAAAACACATTAAGGAATTTATAACTCCACATTATTGTAAAGCACTACCTAAAATACTGCACCAATTACAAAGCAGTAAAAATCTGTAACATTAAAGATTGATTCCCATATTACATTTCCACAAAGGAGAAAAATTAAGATCTTACAGGCAATTTTAAGAATAAAAGAAGTACCTATATATAGAGATAATGGCTTTGAACTCATACCCTTGCATACAAGGGCACTGACCAGCTTATCCACTACTACAGATCTCTCAAATTACTTCAGCCTCTGTGGTCTTCCTTGTACATGCTGCTAAGGGACCACTGCCTCTCAGAGCAGATTTCTCTCCCACTGTGCTGCTGCTCCTTACTTACTGCACACTCTTCAACAATGTAAACTAGAAAGTTAACCTGGTGAAGACACATGCAGATTACTTTCCAGTTGATCCTTAAATTCTTCCTACTCTTGGAGTCCATGTAGGTTTTAAACTCAAAATTTTAATGTTCTGTATTCATGGAAGTTTGAAATATGCTAACAATAGTGTATATACCTTTTAGCTAGAAGTATTCTGATGCAAATTCCACTTTAAAAACCCTTCCATGTTTCAGTAATTCCACATGATGCAGCACATTCATTAAACTGAATGATGCTGAAGAAGCAAAAATTCAAGGCTATCTCCTTTGCCATTTTTAAGTTTAGCATGAAAACCTAAAGGGATAAACGTTTCATTGCTATGTTGAAGGAGCCATGTATAGTGAAATAAAAAAGTCTTCACTGGCAGATATTATTTTAAATTTTTCAGTTTGTGTATCTTAGCCACATTGTGATACCACTGCTCAAATAAACCTGAAAAGGTGTAAGGAGATTGAGCACCATTTCTTCAGAGAAGCAGTGCACAGAAGTGACCAGGTTTTAAAATTGTGATGTATGAAATCTTTTTGACTGCAAATAGTGATGTCTGAGGAGGCTGACTGGGCACAGAGGCTAAACAATGTTAAAAAAACAAAGTAGGTATTTATTAAAAAGCCTTTAAAGGATACAGCTTGGGCAGTACAAGAGCCTGGACAATGCTACACCCAAGATGGATCACATGTTTTCACACTTTTATAAGTTTTGGTCCATTTACATATTGGGATTAATGGTCCAATTACAGCTTCAGGTTATGAAGTCCCATCCTCCCAGTTTGCTCTCCTCAGTTTGCTGCTGTTTACACTTTTTGGGCCTGAAGCTACGATGATGTCCTTGGTTTTCAAGCTGGAAAATGATTGTTTTGTTTCACTGAACTGTGAAGAGAACTTTATAACACTTTATATGAAGTTCAGTGTTACACACTAAGGCAGTACAGAATCTAAAAAATATGAAAGTTAAAACTTAAGGCATCAATAGAATGTGGAAATATAGAACCTCTGCCATTCTTAGTATACCGCCTAACTAAAATTAAGAGTAATGTCCATTTCTTTTGCTTTTAAACTAGATCCTTCTGCTGTGTTCTTCTGTGCATTGCTTTTAAGTGTCTTCATGCATGTTGCAGTTCAGCACATCACCGTCTGGGACATTTGTTTCAGAAACAAATACACTCTTATGCAATTGCATTTATCTACAACAATCTACAATTTATCTGCTTGAATTTGGTCCTATTTTCTAAACTCTTTAGCATAATTTATGCCCTTAATAATCCCTGTTAGTGCAACAGTGGCAGGTTTGGTAAGTGTAAGATTCAGCTCCTATCACAGGTCATTTGCAAAGACATCAGATATCACTAACTGGCTACACACAGAAACGGCTCCTGGGCTTACTTATATGGGGCCAGCTGATTTCTGCACATAAGGGTCTTGCAGTGGTAACAGCAAAAGGAAAAAAAGAGAGACCAAAAGTACTTTTTTATCCATTATTATCCAGTTCAAGCAAAGTACATTTTTGGCCTGTGAACTTTTACTCACTGGAATAGCACAAAATTTTACCCTGCTTTAGCAGTGAGGCTGCATCAGACGATCCCACTGTGGGAATCCCTTCCAATCTTACCCATTCTGTGATTCTGTGAAAATATTTCTGTTTGGCAAAGATATCAAAATCTGCTCATCTATATGCAGCTATTCAAAATCCAGTTACATTTTAAAAATCACTTTAATATTGAGAAATCTGGTCCCTGAGAAAGTGTCCCTGAGCATCGCAGGGGGGCTGGAACTTGATGATCTTTATGTCCTTTCCAACTCAAACCATTCTGTGATTACGAGAAATGGCCAAGCACTGAAAGAGAAATAATAAGTAAGAGAAATTAAAGCAATAAATAAGGCTGTGACTGCATTGAGTGCCTGTGAGATGAGTGTGTGAAGGTGTGGTAGCGTGTTCCAGGCTGGACTAGCCGGTGTGCAGGAGAGCCATAAAGCAGGCACGAGGGCCCAGGATTTGGCAGGGGCAGGAGAGTGGCTGTCCTGCTATTCAAGGCATCAAAGGGCTGTGCAGTCAGCCATGTGAGTGCTCTGTGCGTGTGTCCCTGAGCTATGGGCTCAAGCATTGGTCCTCTCTGAACCTGGGAACGTGGAACCTGGAGTCACTTACACTGACATTCACATCTCCAGGTACACTAACCTGGAATCCAGAGGACGAGGAAATCGCCACATCCTGGGGTCTACTCAAGGAGCAGCTCTACAACCTCCCTCAGCACAGTCACTCAAGTATCAGGAAATGCAGACACTACAGTTATTTTTGTGGTCCTAATTTGATCTCTTTTGTATCTGTGTTTCAAAAGCCTTTCTTTGATTACATCTTTTTTTTATGTTCAGTGTTTAGGACAGATGATGTTTACCTAATGAGTTGCTGTGTATCCTTTTCTACAGTTCCTAGGCCTCATTTACTGTGTGACATTCAAACCTTAAAAAGTGAGGATGAAGTGATTGCTTTCCCATGAGTCAGTTAAGAAGGCTATCTAGGTGCTTCACATTCAAGTGATGTTTTCTTCTTTCTCCAGATGTGGGACTGAGGCACACTGGATCTCAAAGAAAAGTCACAGCTACAGTTCAATGCCTATGTGTCAGCAATTCAGGAACATTAAATCAGGGAACACACTACTAGCTTATCCTCTGCAAAATGTGATTTACACACCTTTCCTACAGATGAAACTCAAGTTTCAGTTACAGATACAGATGAAACTCAAGTTCTTCAGAGCTGCATGAAGTTTTCTTAGCCATAAGAACAGTTCTTCTGCACTTTCAATCATTTGGTGTATTACCAAACCCCTTTCACTTTCTTCAATTAATGAGAAAGAGTTCTGATTTCATTTTTATTAAAAATTTTGAGCATCACCAAACCAATGTCTCGCAAAGGGATATATCAGGCAATATAATAAAACAGAAGAAACAAAGCAAAAAAACCCATGCAGTGTTTGTATAGTCTCATGAGGAGTGCATCTCCCAGCACATGTTGGAGGAGCTAAATATGTTGCCTCCATCTTACTGATGACAAAGCTAACACACCTAGATACGAGACATGGTTTGCTCTGTATCACCTGTCACATGAATGATACAGCTAAGAGAAGATGCTCTCACAAAGCGCTTTTTTCTTCATTATTCCAAAACATTTTACAACCATGGATATTACTTACTGTAGTATCTACACTTGGATAAATTCAATAGCAGAAATATTACCCAACAGCAGACAGATTACACAGTAATCAGGGAGAGAGAACCCAGTCCTGTAACTCTGAAGTCAGTGGAACCCATTGGACTGTAACAGGCTGAGCCATGGAGCAGTTCTGAAAATGCCATCCAAGTTTCTGCATAACTCCACAGGACCTACATGACCCGCACATAGAAATGCATCTATGTCCACAATTCAGCAGTTTATTCAGCAAAAATACATTCCTCAGACACATTGTTGCTTAGGTTTAAATATTAAAAAATATAGTTCTGTTTTCCAGGCAAGCAGATATACAAAAAATATCAAGAAATACAACTTCCAGAAAGGATTAACATAAATTTACAAACAAAAAAGATAACACTATACTTCTTAAACAAAGTACCAAATAGAGACTTTATCATTCCAGTCAAGTCCCTTATCCTAAAGTGAAATGTACACATTAATGCAGCTGAAGACTCAGGCCATCACAAAAGTCACACTGTACCTTTATTGTCTTCTGCAGTTTGTAACACAGAAAAGTAACTCATTTACCTGAAGGTGAAGAATGTGTATTGGCACTGCTCTTCCTGAATAATTGCTACTTGGTTAAGAGTTTGTATATTAAATTTTAATCCTGTGCATACGGACACAGGGGGTAAGGCTTTATTTCCTGTTCTTCACAGGAAGGATATCTGTAATCCAGTAGTGAAACAGAGATGTGGCTACCTTGGCATGATCTGAAACAAAGAAGACACATTCCTCCTGAAATACCTCCATAACATTCCTGAACACTAAGAAAAAGTCTTGTGTGAACATCTGTTTCCACTCAATATGGACATTTCAGTAAAACAAATGCAGATACTGGAGCTTGAAAACTAATGCCTATAAGCAGGTGCATTTTACTTTAGGTCAGTCATTTGTATGAGACACAATATTGCTCGTACACGTTGAAATTTCCAATTTGTTATGATTCAATAATTCAGAAAAAATGAGATTGAAATGACATGATCATATGGGCAAGGCTTCTTTCTGTCTGGAGAGTAATTTCACACATCAGTATTTCACTTAGAGTAGTACCTAGAAACCCCAGTTGAGAATGAGTCATATTGTACAGATAGCTGCATTAAAGCCTCAAAATGCTACAACTTCTGTCTTAATTCAGAGATTACCTATGTGATTTTATGGATTTTTAACGATAGGATTTTCTGCAGTACTTATCACATAATAATCACATTTAAGATGATTCTACAAAATTATGCTAATACAGTTTTCTAATTTCCTTTTCTTTGAATGCTCATTCATTCAACCAAAAAAAAAAAAAGTCTAGATTTCATAATTTTAAGGCCTCTGCATTGTTGGCCCACAGGAAATTCATTAATTCTGGTTTGCAAAATGTACCTCCCCCTGCAATGAAGACTTATATAAATGACAATTCTCCAAAAAAAGACAGTCAAAAGAAGCTTCTAGCTCTACCATGAGCGATAATTTCCTAGGCAACAAGGGAAGAGCATGTTTGAGATTTGAAACTAACCAACAAAGGGAAAATGTTAATAGATAATAGAATGAAGTTGATGAGCAGAAGTTCATAAATGAGTTTATAAATTAGGAGATAATGACCTTTTTTTTTTTTTAATTAGGCAATCACATATGCTTTAATAATTGATGTGAAATGGGAATTAAGTAGCTCTCATTTCCAAAGCTAGCTCCCAACCAGCAAAGGGAGCACTACTTCCAGCCACAGCTCTTCTCCTTTGCCCCCTGCACTGTGGAGAATCATTAAGGTCTCTGGCTTCCTTTTGCTAACGGCCACAGACATTCTAAGCCCCTACCATGAGAAATCCATGTCTATGTGACTTCTAAACATTCTTTTCCCTGCTCTTACAGAAGATTTTAGGTAAAGGTAAGTACTTTTAGTTTAAAACTACTAAATGAATGGAACTAGTAACAGGGCATTTTGTTCTCTTTTCCAGACTGAGAACGACACTGTAAATAACCATGTTCACACAAACACTCTTGACCAGCCTCAGCTTGGTCTGATCATTCATGAGCAAGGTCAAAGGCAACTTGATGGAGTATTTGAAGCACAAAGTACAAGGTAAGTTGGTGGAGGATGACAACTAAACAGAACTACCTCTGAACCACAGAGATTTTCTCGGTCAAGTATTTTTTCTCATTTAAATGAAGGGTTAAAAGATAATATCTACAGTTGATAATTTTCGTGTCTGAATCTCCTTAGCATTTCCTTTTCCTGTAAAATTTATCAGACCCTACCATCACCCTTGTTAGGACTTTCTCCTATATGGCTGCAAATATTGGGATCTAAGAGTTTAAGATAAGACAGAAATTTCTTTCTTGCTTCTTTTTCCTTTTGGGTGCATTGTGATTTTCAGTCTCAGGCCAAGAGATGCAAAGGAAATACCAAATCATGGTATTGAACCAGCCATTTTGAATTTGTCATCTGCAGACCTGGAACAGCCAGTGGCTTTATTCTAAAGCACATTTATCATCAGTAGGCACAAACTTGCCGAGTGGGACTGGGTAACCCCAGTGGAAAGTTGGATGAAGCTGTAACATCCATACATGAGGAAATAAACCACATAATGGTATGGATAATTTGTAACTTCCATTAGTGGAGAATATGCACTTATAGGAAAAGATGCACCACTTCTCTTTTTTTTCTTACACTTCCCTTCCTGGAACTAAAGATAAAACTGAACAAAACATAGCACCCATCTTTACTTCCATGATAATGGCATCTTAAGTAGAATCATAACCATGGGAAAAAAAAGGTTAACATATTGTTTCTTGAACTACAGGGAATAAAATGTTTATTTTGTAAAAAATCATTTTTTTTATCATGTTAATATGGAAAGACTTTTCCTTCTAGTACTTTGCAGCTCCATAAAAAATAAAGAGAGGAAAAACAAGATAATAAGACAAAATCATAAAAAAATTAGAGATTACTATTATGTATCGTGTATTTTTACCTTCATAAACAGCCCTAACTTGTCTTTCTACAATAAGAACTTAAATTTTTTAATACAACAGAGGTTGTATTAATAAATTCAAGTTTCTATTACAGAAAGGTATTACATTACAAAGGTCCTTGTAATAACTTAACATTTATCACCTGCTCATTGGGAATGAAAAACTAAAATGTAAAAACTCACACTATACAAGATGACCTGATTTTGAGCCAAATGTAGGGGAAAAAAAGAGTATAATAAAGGTCTAATTAAAAGTAAAATTTCAGAGCATTGTATTTTCATTCACTGAATTTCTGGAATTACAAAGAGAATGTGTTTCTTAAAATCTGCTGAGGAAAATTAATGACTAGCAGGTGCTTAATTATCCTTTAATAATTTATAAGAATGTATTTTTCCTTTTTCTTATGTTGTTGTACCTCATGAATATCAAATAAACTACTGTGGTTACAACTGTGAACTTGGAATGAGATTAAAATTGAGCCCAGAGTGACAGCAGTTACTAGGGAAAAAAAAATCAACTGGAAGAGTAAATTCTAGGCTGTACCAGCAGAAACATTGAATTTTAAAAATCACTCAGAAAACTGGAGGTTTTTTTGCCTTTTCAAGAGATGAATACATACATTGGAAAATTAGGGGCTTTAATTTGCTTCTGTTTTATCTCTTCATTTTGACTTTTCTGCTATCCAAAAGTAAACAGAGCAACTTGTCTCAAGGCTGCAAAACCCAACAGAACTGCAACTATATTGTATAATACAGTCTGTAAAGAATATCCTAGATGTTGTCACTTCAATTCCATTTGGATTTAATCAAGAAAAGCTGAATTAGTTCATTCAATAAAGGGCAATACCATTTTCATGATTCCTGCTGAGTTCTATTTGGTTTGCACACAAGTATCACATGAAATGAGACAATGTGATTATAATTAAGATCAGAGATTGTAGGCTTGAAATGCACAGAAGGATTTAATTCCATGTATATGTGGATACTTCACATCCATCAGAACCTTAAGGGTTGTCATACGGCATATCTACCTTTAAAAGAATACATATGCACTTCTCTAAGAGCATCCTTTCCAAAATGCAACAGATCTGAACTCCACAGGCAGGAACTCTCTCTTTTCTCTGTCCAACATGCAGCATTCAGTAGGCTCCAGTCTTGATGAGGATCTTTAGCCACTATCATGTTGTAAATTATTTAATGAAGTTACAAATAGATGTCTCTTCTTTGAATGCTGTTGCTAAGCCGCCGATGGCTGTGATCTTAATGACACTGTTAGCACACTGCTACCACCTCTGCTGTTACTCTTCAAAAGACTTAGAGGACAATCTAAAATGGCTGAGATTCTCTCATGCTGTAGCCAAGTGCTCTCAGCTCTGGTTAAATTCTTTGGGAGGCAAGAAAATTCACCACATCTTGTAAATTTTGTCTGATTCTGCAACACAAGTTCTAATGACTAGTAGCAATAACTACATGGAAAATGAATCATTGTACCTCATGTGGACTACATGGTGATCCCACATTCACTTGAAGAACTATTAACTGTGCAAGAAGAGATTCTACTAAAATTATGGGGGTTATAATAGTGAACAGAAGGAGCCTGTGCCTCAGGCATGAAAAAATTTAGTAACACAGTAATTTTGCTTTTTATTAATGACTTCAGAATATAATTTGTTATAAAAAGTAACTTTAAATTTTTACATTATCAACAGCATTTTTCAGAAATTTAAACCAGATGTTTATATTTAAACAAAACCAAAACTGTAAATCAAAATTTAGCTTGCAATGTCTGTGTATTAAAGAAGCCACATGGTGGCCAGGAAGAAATAAAATAACGGGTTTTATTGATTCTTATGCATGTAAAACTAATGCTTAGCCGGAGGAGTGAAATTTCCATGATAAACAAGTTAGTTCTTGCAATTTGAAAAGTCTACCATGGGAATGTATTAAAAATATGCTTTAAATATGATTACATCTTAAAACACTTCAGATTTTAAAATATATTGGTTTAAACCCCTGAATCATCTTGTATTCTGTAGCTGCTGCAAAGTGAGAAAAGCTTCTATATTGATTATAAACAAATGGGAAATAGGGATATCACTGCATTTTTGGTGGGAATTATGCTTTCATATCTTGTATAAGCACATATTTACTATTACATCATTATTTACAGCTTCTTAATTAAAAAAAATAAAGTGGTGTGAATTTTAATTCACACAAAAATATCAGTGTATGAACATGAGTGAATAGTACCTACCAGGAGACATCATAGATTTTTCTTGGAATTGCTTCAAAGCATCCTTCAACCTCTCGATGTCCTGTAGCAATACAAGGGATTTCAGCCGATGCAGATGAGTCACATCTGAGGGAGAGATGGTGCGACATTCAAGACATTGTAAGAGCTCTTGGGCAGTTGCTGAATTTACAGCAGCATCTCTGCATTCTGATTTCTCTGCAAAACAGTTAGAAAACTATGTTAAAAGTATTCAGTGAACTCAGAGAATTTTCCTATAGTTTTTTCCCTAAGGCAGCATCTTCCTTTTTAGTACAAACGACAACCAAATATCAGGTACTAAAGAGTGCGAGGATCTCCGCAGCCCTGGGAGACCTCACAATGTACAGAAAAGTCCAGGTTTCTGGCCCGTGCTGTTGAAGGAGTAGTCTGGAGTCGTTTGTTCATGTTCTCAAGGCAGTTTATTAGTTCCTTATCAAAAGTAGATTTCTCTGCCCTGCCAGGGCTGACACAGAACGCGTCCAGAGACACACTGTGCCCGCCCTGGGTGAGCTCTAATCTTTTATACTAAAAACTACGTATTTAATATTTATAATTAATTACCAATCCGTGTCCCTCACACCACACTGTCCAGATCTGTGTCAAACCAATCCAAAAGTGCCAGCATCACCAAGAAGATGGAGGTTATGAAGAAGAAGAAAAGATAACATGCCACGTGTAAAAATTATCCATCTTGGGCCTCAGACCCCCCTGTACAGATCTCCAACCCCCCTGTACAGGACTTTAAACCCCCTGTACATACACTCAAACTCTTTTCTTTTTACTTATAACTAGTACTATTTTTCTATCTAAGCTTTTGTGAATTGAAATTCTTCATACAAAGTTGATAACCTGTTCCATGGATTAGAATCAGAGCCACAGGCATTTTCAGTATCATTCCAGGGTCTCTGACACCTCTGGCAAGGCTGAAAAGCCTCCTGACCAGGTTTTGGGTCAGCCAAAGGCATCATAGGAACCCCCTGGGTTCCAACAAAAGAGTAGCTTGTTAAACATTTTTTGTTAAATATTAAAACAATAGTAAAGCAAAAACTACAAAAATCAGTAAGTAAAAAGGACAACAGGATTCATAATGATAGGAATCCAAGAAGAATCAAATTTTCAAAGTTAGCAGAGAAAGAAGGTGTGAAGAAGAACCTGTACTGTGGCCAAAACACTGTGCTTTTGCTTCCTACACACTATATATTACAAAATGCACACAGATTTGGAGAAGGGAACAACTCTGTGGAACTACTGCAACACACTTCTGGAGGCAAACAATTAGTTTGGATTTGCACCTTTATGTTTTTATTTAAAAGCAAGTATTACAGCATGCAAGACAGCAGAGGACATACATCATTGCAATGGGTTGACCTTGGCTGGATGCCCGGTGCCACCAAGATGCTCCATCACTCCCCTTCTCATTGGGACAGGGCAGAGAAAATAAGATTATAAAAACCTCATAGGTTGTGATAAAGCAATTTGCTAAAAAATCCCAAAATCACAAAAAACCCAACCAAAACTAGCAGATGGTTGCACATACATAATTAAAGAAGAAAAAAGGTTTATTCTCTATTTTCCACCAGTGAGTGATGTTCAGCCACTTCCCAGGAAGCACAGCTTCAGCCCATGTAGTGGCTGCTCCCTCCCTCCCTCAGCTTTTATATCTGAGCTGACATCATCTGGTATGGAATATCCCTTTGACTAATTTGGGTCAGCTGGCCTGCTTGTGTCCCCTCCCAGGATCTTGCCCACTCCCAGCCCCTTGGTGGAGGGGAATGTTAGAGAGATGGTGCTGATAAATGCCAGCACTGCCCAGCAGTAGCTGAAACTTTGGTGTGTTATCAACACCTTTCCAAAGCACTGTGAGGGCTGCTGTGCACAAATGAACCCTGGCTCAGACACACCCAATACAATTGTTTATACAGTACTAAACCATAAATTAGCTCTTCTATTCCAGTAACAATGTCCCCTTAACCAGACTCCCTTTAATTCTGTTTTTTTTACCAGCAAGACACCTGAGAAGTACAGAATTTTCCCCATTCCGATTTTTAACATATATACTAGAAGTATAATCCAATTTGACCATTTGAAAATGCAACTAAAAGCAATGGCTTCCAATTTTATCTGAAAATAAAATAGGGAGGATTAAAGTAATTCAACTAGAAAAGGCAAGCAGCAAAATGTCAGATCTATATATAAACTGGGATTTGCCTAACAAGAAAGTTAGTCACACGCTGATTTATAGATGTCCTATCTCATCTACAGATGAAATTCCTTTCACCTAAGAATTCTTCTCTGTGGATCCCAAGGTTCTCACTGGCTCAACACTCCAATCTGCTGGCTTGAAACTAGAGAAAGTCAGTCTGTCAAAAACTGCCAAAACCTGAACTTGACTTGCAGGAAAGCTGCAAGTCCAACAATACTCTTTCTTAAAAATCAACATGCAACACAGCTGTGGACAATTCATCAGGTTTCTGTTTTGGGTCATGTATTAAGAGCAGAACTTGAAGAATTTGCAATCTTGCTTGGTCACTGTGGAGTTCCACTACAGCAAATGCAAGTAGCTTAGCAATTTACTTAGCCATATGGTAAAGTAGTAAAATTCTTAATTTTGGTGATGGAAATACCTTAGCCAGAAGCAGAACAGATTTTGAATCCTAGGGTTAGTATGAAAACCTGATGCAGCAGGAAAATTTAACATTAAGCAAAGAAAATTCTATGTATAAATCTTGAAAAAGTTAACATGAAATCCCTGATGTCATCTTAACAAGGTTTTTACAGTAATTCTGTCACTGAAGGATGAATTTTATGGTACTAGAAGCTGACAGCTCTGCCTTAAGATGGACTAATACAGGAAGGTAAGCTATTTAATATTCTCCATTCAGCTCCACAGTGACCAATGAACATTGGATAGGCCATTAGGGATAAATCCATGCAATTATTTTAAAAGTACTAGGTAATGTGCATTGAGCATCAGTTCCTATTCATCTTGTTCACAAGCATTTTATGCCAAGATTCTTTTCCAATGCGAAAAATATCTTCCCTGTTCCTTTACATGCTGTGTGTCTAGATTTCCTTATAGAATACAAATAAATCTCCTCCTGGGAATCAGAACATCCTGAAAAGTAGATTGGTTCAGAGATACTAAGTATCAAAGTAGTTTAGGACAGCAACTGTCCTTATTTGAAGTTCTCTGAAAGCAAGTAATCCTTCTGGATGTTTGCTTGCAGAGGGAAGAATAATTTTAACCACTTGTCCCAAGTGCATTGACATGTTTAAGAGAAGAGAAGGAACATCATGTACATTTTTAAAGACAGAGTACCACAGTTGTTTTTTTCTATTGATGTGAATGCTTACATATTCATGTGCACACCAGAAAGTGGGACAAATACTAGGTACTCACATGCCTTACTTCTTCTCACATGTCTCTCTTCAAAAGAGAATTTCTTTAGTAGATTTGTCCCATTTTACAGCAGTAATAAATGCATATCCATTTTCCCCTGTGTGGTAATACTCATAAAAAGAAAGGAAAAAAGAGTGGTACATACTGTCAGCAAAATAAATTTGTTGTGTTGCCTGCAGGAAGTCCAGAATGCTATCTGCCTTTTCACCTATGTCTTTTAAGCCTGCTGCTTCTTCTTTGTTGTTTTTGTCAGGCTGATATGTAAAATCCACACTGGTAGTTTTTGTTACTAAGCCAGCTGCTCTTTTTTTTTCTTTCTGTCGCTTCTTTTTCATTTTCCTTTTTTTGTTTTTGCTTATTTTGGGACCGTCTGTTTGCTGCAGCTGTAAATTATCTTGAACAACACTCTCTTGCATTCCTAAATCTGTTTGTTCTCCGTGTAAATTACTAGAGATTTGTAGACTGCTCTTTTGTTTCTTCCTTCGAATGCGCTTTCTCTTGGCTTGCCCTTGATATTCCTCTTCTGCGGATTCAAAAGAGACATGAGAGCTGTAAATAAGAAGATCTGTAATAAGCATTTTAGAACTGCATACAATGAAATATGACACCCTTCAAATTCTGGGATACCTGAGTGGCTCTAACCTTACTTTTATACTTACAATGTCTTTCAGTAGTACAATGTCAAAGTCAACTTTTCTGAATGCATTAAAAAGACAAGCTTTTTTCTCTTCTGCCTTCAATAAAGACTGTGTTCTCCTTCATGCTACATACTTTACATCTCATTTACTTTTTGAAGGCAGATAATATGGTTCTATACAGAGTGAGGTCAAAAAATTCCCAGAGCAAAAACAGTATGGGCAGACTGGGCAACACGACATGAGAGAGCGCTCTAAAGAGTCCCACACCATCAGTTGGTAGACTTGACCAAGAACACAAGAAGAATGTACATAATTTACAGTGAAAGATGATAGTATTTATATTGATGATATCCATTCATGCCAGTGCTGTGCTTTAAAAACACCAGGCATCTGTTTCTGACTCATCTCTTTTCTCCTCCTTCAACATTCTCCTTTGGGGTATTTTACTGCTAGCTCAGTTTTGGACATCAACTTTATCGGAAAAGCATGCAAGGCAACAGTGACCTTGGTAAGTAATCACTTATCTCTTTTAAATGCCTGCCTTGGCTCTGTTGTTCCCTTGCTACGTTATAATTTCCTTACTACTTAATTCTTCAAAGGCCTCAGATGTCACAGGAAATAAGCCCCTCTTGCTCTTCAAGAGAGCTTTTGTGCTTTTTACTCAGATCTCATCCCTGTACACAAAGCCCAAGTTTTGAAACAATCTCTGACCCCCTCCTCCCACACACTCACTTCTGAGGATTAGCCCCTCTGGCACTAGCCAAGGAAGATTTGGCCAGAAGCCAAAACCCATCTTCCCTGATTGCACTGCTGTTGAAGTCCATATTCATGTCTATAATAATTGCTGTCTAACTAAGCCGAATTTCCTCTTTCAAGGCCTAACAAAATCCTCACATATTTGAACATCATGCATTGCAGAATACTAGTTTTCTCCCATGTATTGAGTTTCCATGACAAGATTTTGGTCACAGGGGCTATAGAGGTGAGTTCAGTGAAAAGTTGCCAGAAGCTTTCCCCATGTCCAGCAGAGCCAATGTCAGCCAGCTCCAAGATGGACCTGCTGCTGGCCAAGGCTCAGTCATCAGTGACAGCAGTAACGCCTCTGGGATAATGTAGTTATCCATATATATATATTTATATAAAACATATAGTTAACAAAGGGAAAAAAGATATTTTGCAGAAGCAACTGCAACTAGAGAAGAGCAGAGTGAGAATAGGTGAGACAAACAACTCTGCAGACACCAAGGTCAGTGGAGAAGAAAGTGCTCCATATGCAGAACAGATTCCTCTGCAGCCCATGGTGAAGACAATGGTGAAGCAGCTGTGCCCCTGCAGCCCATGGGAGGTTCACAGTGGAGCAGAGATCCTCTTGTGGAGGATCCCTCCACTTGAGCAAGTGCAAGCCTGCGGGAGGCTGTGATCCACAGGAAGCCCACGCTGGAGCAGGCTCCTGGCAGGCTCTGTGGCCCTATGGAGATAGGAGCCACACTGGAGCAGGTTTGGTGGCAGCACTTGTGAGCCCACACAGGACCCACACTGGAGGAAACTGTTCCTGAAGGACTGCGTGCTGCGGGAAAGGACTAACACTGGAGCTGTTGATGAAGAGCTACAGTCTGTGGGAAGGACTCGTGCTGGAGGACTGTCTCCCATGGGACGGACCCCATGCCGGAGAAGGGGAAGGACTCATTTCCCTGAGGAAATGAAGAGTCTGTAACCCTTATTCCCCATCTCCNCTCTGTGGCCCTATGGAGATAGGAGCCACACTGGAGCAGGTTTGGTGGCAGCACTTGTGAGCCCACACAGGACCCACACTGGAGGAAACTGTTCCTGAAGGACTGCGTGCTGCGGGAAAGGACTAACACTGGAGCTGTTGATGAAGAGCTACAGTCTGTGGGAAGGACTCGTGCTGGAGGACTGTCTCCCATGGGACGGACCCCATGCCGGAGAAGGGGAAGGACTCATTTCCCTGAGGAAATGAAGAGTCTGTAACCCTTATTCCCCATCTCCCTGTGCTGCTGGTGGGAAGGAGGTAGAGAACTGGGAATAAAATTAAGCCTGGGAAGATAGAGGGGGTGTGGGGGGGGGAACAGAAAGTGCTTTTAAAATTTGATTTTACTTATTACTATTCTGCTCTAATTTTGATTGGTAATAAATTCAGTTAGTTTCCCCAAGCTGAGTCTGTTTTGCCCATGACAGTAATCAGTGAGTGATCTCCCCCTGCTCTTGTGAACTTTTAGTAATATTTTCTACCTCCTGTCCAGCTGAGGAGGACAGTAATAGAATGGCTTTGGTAGGTGCCTGGCATTCAGCCAAGGTAAAAGCACCACATTCTAATGTTTTGCTCTGGAAAGTTAAGACATGAATCCTTCTGTCAACCCCTACCTGCATGCTTCTAAACTCCTTACAGTGCCCTGAGCCTAGTACTCTTATTTCTTTGGATTTACACCATTCTCTTAGGGTCAAAGCAACCTTGCTTGGCTAAGGCTGCTGTGATACAGGAGAGACATCTGAAGCCTAATGCTTGTTTCAGAATGATATGCATAATTTCCTGAACTGTCTCAGACGTTCTCAGTGTGTTTGGCTTTCTCATCACTCCTCCCCCGAACCAGTCTTTGTAGCTATTTTCTTCGTGGCTGGAGGCCCTCTCTTTAATTTCTGTTTCTTTTTCTGTCTTGAACTCTGTCAGCTCTGAGCCACTTTCTCTTTAAATATCACTACAGACTTTTAGTTCTTTAACTGTCAGATGACTCACTGCAAAGCAATTTTCCATACTTTCAATGAAGAAGGCTGCATAAAAATAAATTTGCTGTATTGTAATTGAACACAGAACATTAAAGACACGCCAAACGTCACCCTGGACCCACAGTGTGGAATGTTTTGCACCCATGGTATTTGAGCTAAATATCTTTATATGTGATTTGGACATATGGGATGTGGGAAAAAGAATGTCTGTGTCATCCTGAAGGAATAAAATATCAGAACTGAAGGCAGATATGAATGGTGAAATATGTTATACACAAAACATCAGTGTTTCATCTTGAGATCTAATTTAGATTTGCATGGAAGTATTTGTGTTAAAATAGGTGAATTTCACTGCAAATGTATACATATTGTTTTGCAAGATTTCTCAGCCCTCTGTTAACTTGAACAGCACTGTTTGCTAATAACATTAATCTATGCTCTCAGCAAAGCGGCCTAACTTGCTCTTTAAGCATCTGAGACCCCCAAATCTCAGTGAAACTGCAGCATGGTGTGCAGCCAAACACCCCTCTTTGGTCTGAAATTACTCGACAAAAAACAGGGCAGAAGCCAGGACAGGGCATAAGATAACCAATGTTTTGAGTCAAATCCAAAAGTTTCCTTATCCTAAGTGGCTCAGGACAGCAGAAGGTCTGAAGAGACCACGGTGGAGCTGTCAAAAGGCAGAATGAATATAGTCTAACCATGTGTAGGTATTAAGATAAATGCCTGACTGAAAGGAAACCAGAACTACTGACTTTCCTCCAATACAGGAAATAAACACAAGACTTTACCTAGTTCTCTTGAGAAGCTAGAATGGCAGTCCTTTAGCAGTTTTGGTCATTCTTTGCCCCGTATTCAAGTATCTGGGTAGTATCTACTGTTCCATGTGTGGGAGCCACCAGTGATTCAGCATCAGGAACAAATACAATTAGATGCTTACGAATGCAAAGCACTGCACACAAAAGGGATTAATTCGAACAGGGAACAGCTCGCTGGTAGGGGTAAAGTGAGCTGTTATCAGCTCGGGAAAAACAAAAGACATACCTGTGCATCAGCACGAAAGCTGAATGAAAACATTTGCTCAGTGATCATAACAACTAACACCTTATTTACACACATAAGAAAAGAGATGGAAAATAACAAGAAAATTATTCCAAAGCTATTATATAAACCTATTGTACTGTTCAACCATAGTTCCAGAACAGTAAGATTTTGGCAGACAAAAGGAGGACTCTCATAGAAGTTAGCAGAGAAAGAAACTCCAAAAAGATTTGTATGATTTGACTTCAAAAGAGTAACAAAACAGACTTAATTTCTGCCTCCTCCTGTGAAAACAACGTGACATGCAATTAATCTGAGCTGTTTCACAAGCTAATAGAAGAAAGTAAAACCTTTCTTTCACTAATGGTATAGTTTGCTATAGATTTCCCATGTGTGTGGCATGTAGAGGAGCCAAAATAACTGCTTGTTCATATAGCCAGCAAGGCTACCTGATCATAACAACCATGCTAAAATATAAATGAAAGTTATACAAGAAGCATACACCGTAAAGTTTATGTCACAGCCCACACAATGACCTTAACAAATGACATATTCAGTGGGATTCGCCTCCCACAGCTTTAGCTGCCTGAAAATAGTTAGTGCATACTTAGACCTGTGCTCCCTCTGATAACCCAAAAGACACTTTCTTCTTCAGAAAGCAGTTTATCTCATCCTAAACCAGCAGGGATGGAAATGCAACCTGAAGGACTTAATCTCTCTCTCTCCTCTTCCATTAACCACAAAGGAAATTGAGATTATGAGTTCTGACTAGATACTTCCAACACCTAAGAATCAGTCTCTTTTACAGAAAATATTGGTACACAGGAAGGTGTTTCTTAGCATGAGTCTGCTCATCAGATGATTTTTACTAATTAAAAAACCCCACTATTTTATAAAAAACTCCAAACAAGACCCAGAGTTTGAATGATTCTCTACATTTCAAGTCAGTAGGGAGGCCTGATAAAATTTCAATAGATACAAATTTTTCCCACTGACAGAAAAGATTTGTTATGTCAAAGCCAAGTAATTCTAAAAATGCAGGGAATATACACTATGCAAGCAATCTCAGTATGTTGAGGAAGTATTTAAGCAACAATGATAGGAATAGTTTTTGAACCACACTAGCCACAACTATAGCTACAGCTAGCTCTAATTCCACAAGAGGTGATGATTCTCCTCCTGTTCCATATTGGTCTCTCACCTCTCTTCCTCCTAAGATCTATCTCTGTTTCACAAGTTGCTTAACTGATCACATAATCCAATTATCCAGGAGCAATTGACTTTAACCTGTTTAGTCTGCACTTGGTGCTCTTTCAGACTGAGAAAGGTGTCTTCCACATGGAATACCCATGTGGGAATCCAGGACACAGGAATATTTCCTGTGCCTGCCCTGAGAGGTTTTGTTTCTCAGGAGAGCACAGCTTTTAGTCTTTGGCCATGGAAAAAGCTTCCAGGACTTTGTGAGAAGTCGGTTGTGTTAATGTATACAGTAGATGACATTGTAGGGTGAAAAAGTAGGTTTTGGGTTTTAGTATGGAAGGTAGATGAAAGACAAGATGGAGGACTTTTGAGTGTTGACTCAGCTTCTTCCTTCTTCTTCATCTACTCCATTTTCTGTAGTTTTGGGTAGCACAGTGATTGGTTAGGCAAAGTCACAATGCAGATGTAACGTGACTGAAGAATAATTAGGAATTGGTAGAAAAATAAAAATATAGTACATGTTACGTATGTTGTGGAACTTAATTGGATATCTGTATAAAAATCCTCAGAATTGTCCATTTTGTCTCTTTCTGGCACATGGCTTTGAAGTGTGCCGAGCCTGTTGTCATCTAAGGCTCTGAACTGTGATAAAGAAATAATAAACAACTGAAGACTGAAGCCAGCGACTCCTGCTTGTCTCATTCCTAGCTCCTGACCCTGGCACAGACTTTTCTCAGGGGATTCCTGGTAAAGGGGATCCCCGTGGTGGGCAGCAAAGGCTCCCCACACCTAGCGCCCACTATGAGAGAGGTTGGTGATTCCGACTTGCCCATATACATATTCTAGTCACAGTCATAATTTCATAGGCATTGCTTTCAGCCTTAATAAGAGCCCCTTCCTCAAGAAGTGGTCGGAGTTCTGGTTTTTTTTTTTTTCATAGATAAATTTTTGAATGCAGTTTACTACATAGGTGCACAGTCACACTACCTTGATTGACAGTATGATATGGAAGTAGGAATGAGCAGCCTCAGAATGTAAGTCAGCACTAAAAGAAAAAGTGATTTTCTAACAGCCTATCTTATCTTGTCTGAAAGATTTAAATGTTTTCTCCATTCAAATTGCATATTTCTTTAACAGAACAGAGGTAGAAATAAGTGAAAAAAGAGACTTTAAATGAAATAAGAGGACTCAGTTTATACATACAGTTTACTGAACTGTGATAATGAAAAGTCAGCGCAGCCAGGTCTATCTTCACAGAAAAACAGAAAATAATGAAAAAAAATAAAAAAACCTATTACAGAAGAGTCCCAATAAGCTCACTTTTATTGAGTTCTATTATATTAGGAAGTTACTTTGTATTCATCATCAGAGCAGCTGGAGACACAAAGAGATTAAACAGGAAGCTTAACATAGGCTAAGAGCAACAGCTGACTTCCTACTGTCCAGACTAACCATGAGCATCAGCACATTGCTGGCAACTCCACGATGGAAAACATAAGCTTCCTTAGGTTTATCTTTACTATTTGAGTTCCTTCAGACAATGCCAGATGGAAACTGGCAGAGACAGCATCCTATAAGGCAATAAAAAATGGGAGGCTGATTACCTAGGTGTCTACAAGTTTAAGGGACTCGAAGTTCCACAGTATGCAAAATGAAGTCTGGCTATGAGAATAAGCTGGGATTTTTGAATGCTAGGAATTTTTTAAAATCAGGTCCCTGAATATTATTAGAACAAACTTTTAAAACAGGAGGAAAAAAAAGAGAGAAAAAAAAACATGTAAAGCATACAGAGGAAAACAGAGTCAAAGAATATCTATTCAGCTTTAGGAATCCATACAATGTGCTCATCATGACTCAAGTATGGCAGCTGTCTGTCCTGTTCAAGTCCCACAGTTGGCTGTCTGGATGTTGCTCATGGAAATTCTGTAATTCTGCTGGTTTTTGTTTTTTTGGCTTTGGGTCGGTTTCTTTTTTTAGATGAAACAGGAAGTATGCCCTCCTGATTTTTAAGGCAGTTAAAGCCCCTTTCTTCTCCTTGATACTGGATGAATCTTCCATGGTGTACCATGCAGTCAAACCAGAGCAGTTTTATTTTGATTTAGGATCTTGTAAGGGAAAAAACAAATGCTATTTTTAGTGCCAGTTAAGATATTTGTAGCTGCAATTTGACCAAGAGTGAAAAGCTGTTGCTGGTGAATGCAATAAAATTGAATGGTTCATTAGAACAAAAAGCAACACTGGAAAGATCTCAGGCACACAAAATGACATTACTATTTTTTCACTCTTTTTTGGGGACACTGCTTCAAATAATTTGAAATCAGAGAAAGAAAACCCATTTAAAAACTTTAAAACTTCTATTAATGTGCAACACTTGTATTGTAGAAAACTGCAAAAGACTGGAAGCTGTTTAGGATAGGGACTGTTTTATTTTTTCATTCATACTATGTTTGTGTGTTGACAAATGAAGAATTCACATAAAACTGGCAAATGTTGCATAAGTGCTGCCTACCACAAAGGAGTATTTTAAGCAAATCCAGTTAATGCTAATGACAATAATCAGTTAAAAGCAGATACCACTTTCTGCATAAGTCTTCAATCATAAATGTTCACCTGACTGTATATACAGATGATTTTCTCTTACTCATAAGTTAAATCAAATTCCTGCCATAGGATGAACTGTACTTGGTCACATCAAACAACTGCCTACTTCTGTATCCTGTATCAAACAGTACCCATACACTGCATTCAAGAAAACATGAACTCTGGGCTTAAACAGAGGTAGAATAATGGCTGTTCTTTTGCACTTTTTACCCTAGTAATTGCCATAATTTTGCTTTTTGATTGCTGCTGAGTGCTAAAATGTTGTTTTCACGGTTATTCATCATATTGTAAAATCTCACTCCTGCTTGGTAACTGTCAGTTCTGAGCTCAACATTTTGCAGGTTAATTTTGACTGGTTATTTTTTCCTAAGTATATCGCTTGACAACTGTCTAAGATGTACTTCATCTGTCATTTTCTGACAATTCACTCAGTCTGGGATTACACTGCACCCAATTCTTTAGTTCCATTGATATCCACATAGCCCCCAGGAAACCTTTGGGTATCACTTCATTCTTCTTACCCGACCATCTACTGAACACAAGCCTCCAGCTGTGATCTCTGTTTTGAGAACTGCGGCATTCTCTTCATCTACTTATCTATTCTGGGGCTTCATCTTTCATGTTATGTCTATGTACCCTCTTTGGAGAAGGGCTTTATCAAAAGCTTGGTAGAAATTCAAGAAAACCACATCAGCTGTAGCATGATCCTTATCCATGTATTTCCTACGTCTTCAAAGATTCCCAGATGTTCGTATACTTCCTCTTTGCAAACCTTCTGTTGATCTGTCCCATTCAGATCACAGGTTGTCAAGCATCCACAAATATTCTTTTGCGTCCTAATTTGTGCTGAACTGCCTAAAACAAACAACAGGATAACAAGCTTGCAGTTCCCTAGATGATTTAAGAACTGTTTTAAAAAACTGGCTTCACACTATCTAACCTCAAAGTCTCTGACAACAAGGAATTCTGGAAAGCAAGTAGCTATGCATCATTGTCAGTAATATGGGCAATCTTTTTTCCTTGAATTCTTTTAGAAAGCTTAGGTGAATAAAATCTGTTACTTGTGGTTTTATTTTATAAATTAGTTTTGTTACACAACCATTAGATCACTTCAATTTCACATATACTTTCAGAAAAGCCAGGAAGAAGTGCTGCATCATGGGATTCTCCACAGTATTTTTTCCACCGCTAATATCAATGCAAAAGATTTAACTTCTCTGAAACAGGCCTCTCTGAATACTCCTTTCTACCCTAAGATCATCAGAGTGGCAGACACTGCACTCCTGGTGCACCAAAAGTAGGACCTATTCAGTTTTAATTCTATATAACATTTGCTCAAACATTCCTTTGCCTGTCTTACCATGTTCTTACATTTAAATATGTTTAATATATCATTTGGGTGTGAATTCAGTTTTTTCAAAGACACCTACTTCTTTCTAGCAGCTTCCTTTACTCTGTTGTCTGGCTGTGCTGTCTTTCTCTTGCTTTTTCTCAAGCCCTTTATGACAGGTGGTGGGCGCTGGCCTTGAACATCACATATGGTGTCCTTAAGTAGCTTCCATACCACCTGGTACAACTTCCTTCTCTTAGCTGACCTTTTTTAGGTTCTTTTTAGTAAGTATCTTTTTGTGTAGTGTTCCTTCTCGAATTATTGTGGATTGTTGCTTGTTTCCTGTTGTTTTTTCGGCATCTTGAACCCAATGGTTGCTGTTGTGATGTGCCTCTTGTGAACCAAACTCCATGTAGGATAAAGCTAAGGGTCTCATTTCCTCTCACAGCTCCACTAACCAATGCATTGGTTACTTTATTGACTGTGTCTAAAACCTGAAACTTTTCACAACATCCTGATGAGACACTAAGGGAGAAACTGAAGATCCCATTACTGCGCTCTCTGCTGCTTCTCTGATCTTCCAACAGTGAGTGTTCCCAGTCCCAGCTGGATACATGATGAAACACACTCTAAGCTTGCTTTGCTTTTTGGTATGTACATCCAGTCCACATACACCCTGATCTAAGGCATCTAGGAGATATATGAAACTACTTCAATGCATCAATAAATTTTAACAGAAATGTTTTGGGCCTTCTGTCACTTTATACAGAAATCCATACTTGATGAAGCCTCCAATATTTCTTAAATAGAAGTATTTCTGATACAAATTCTGTACCATTCAATGACTTAAATTTTAAACAAAAGCAAATATTTTTACCTTTTAGTGATCCTTTACTGTTTTAAATTTAAACTCACTGTCTTCAGTCATTTTGGCATTTTGGGGAGATGTGCAAATAATCAGACTCAGTCACCATTATTTAGAGACATCATATGGCACTTCCCAAATAGGCTCAGTTGTGGTCCCCAAAACCACTAAGAATTATGTTGATACAGTGAAGAAAACAGAGTAAAATAACAAAGATGAGCATACTCACACAAGAAAAAAGTGAGATTCAATGACAATCAGTAACTGTTTTGAAGGCTATTAAAACAGAAATGCTCAAGAATCTTAAGCAGCCACAAGGATTAATTGCTGCTAAACAGAGAAATCTTCTTAGTCTTTGGCTAAATACGATTACATCTCTGTAATGCACCACTATGAATGGGGGTGGGAGATTTGTAACATTTATTTTAAAAACTGGAAACATTTTAAACACCTGATGCCATATTTCCATTTTAAATGTTTGTTCTTTCTTTTAATTTTCAGGATACAAACACATGTTCAGAGTTTTCTTCAAAGCCTTTTTTCCCAACGGTTGTTTTCAATCAATGGATAGTTTAAAGAATCCAAAGCTCTCTGCTCAGAATAACACCAGAAATTAAAACACTGCAATCTTAAAATCCTGTGTGCATTTAAAATGCCCTTTTCAAATATACCAGATAAAATAGCACTAAATGTTTAGATGTTATTAAAAGTATAGAACACAGACTGGAAAACTGGAAATACTGGAAAACAGCTATGTAGTTTCCCCTGTGATAAAACAGCATCTAAGAGCAGATCTAAACTAAAGTACAATCTTTAGCACAGAGGAGCTACATAAAAGTATACAGACACTGACACAGCAAAATGAAGATACTCAGCAACAACCCCCCCCCAACTTATGCCAGTTATCACCTCAATAGTTCAGTTTACACCTCAATTCTATATTTTTTTGCAATATTTCTTATTTTTTTCCAAAGCATCTAATAAACAATTATATTTAACCCCATGTACAAAATAGTTGCCAGAACTGCATTTTAATTTATGGTTCTTTGAGTGAACCCTGTTTCAAAACACTCTGGAAAAATAAAGTCTGAAAGAACACAGAACTTCCATGTGTTTTATTTTAAACTATTTCTTTCATCCATTTATCTTTGGATTTTAGATTTGAATTAAATATATTTACTTAGCTTTGTAAAAACAGGGATGATTTTGGACATGGATTAAGCTTACTTTCATAAATCACATTCTTAATTAATTGTGTATTGAAGCAGTAAATAATTTCTTAATGACCACGTGCTCTATGTTTAACTAATCATACATGTAAACATGCAGGCAGGTATGTTGGAAAAACGAGCACCACCACAGGGAAGAATCCAGAATAGCTGTAATCTGGTAATTTCTCAGTTTGTAACAGACGTGAACCTGGTGCCACAATCTTCCCTGGTATGCAGGTTTGTTCTTCACTGCGTGCTGTGCAGCAGCAGGCTCTGCCTGCTCAAATCTTTTTTTCCAAAGTGAACATTCTAAACCAGCTTTTTAATAGGAAAGCTAGGCTTTATTAGAACAGACACCAGAACAGCTAATTTCTTTTCTGGGGTTGGAGAAAATGCAAAACAAGGAAAATCGAAACAAAACTATACATAGAGAATCTTATCTCCACCTTGTCCACTGCATCCTAGTAAATCAATCCTCTTTTCTTAGGCTTGTTCTCAGTTCAGCACATCTGACACTTCCAGAGTTTCAGAAAAGTCTGCACAGAGCTCTCTGGGTCTCTAGGGAATGTCCCTCAGAAGCCTGAGTTCCCATTGTTCTCAGCAGACTTCTGGTCCCTGCTGTACACAGCGTTTATTTCTTGGCCATCATTCCTCTACATCTGTGTGTCCCTCACGTTCTATGAAGTTATTCCCTCTCAGTGGGGGTCTCCTCATCTCCTAAGGGCTCCATCTTGGTTTCTGTACTAAGCACTATAGATTTTCAAAGACTGAAACATGATCTATGACATAAACATCTGATTATCTATAATAATAATTGTTTTAAAAAACCACAAAACCCAGCTGAAAGGATCCATTAAAAAAATAAAAGTTTGGAAAGTGACTGAAATAATTTTGTCACATGTTCTCAACAAGAGATCAGGTAGTATGCATATTCTACTTTCTTACGTGTTGAATCCATTGTACATCATCTTTATACTGTTGAACCACCTACTTCCAGGCACAGTAGAATGTTACCAGGATAATATGGATCACTCTCTGTCATTTCCAGGATTTCTTGTGCTGTTTTCCAAAAGTTAAAAAACTTAAAACGGTAACAAGAGCATAAGAACTCATCTATTCAGCTTAGTAAAGTGTCAACCTGTTTTTAGTTCCCATTTAAATTGTTGAAAATTAGGAGGTGCTCTGCATCTCATTGAAGAATAGTATCATCCCTTGAAAAAAGGAGAGATATTGTTACTCTTCTTCAGTTATATGCCATGACCTGTGAAATAACCCTGCTATGATAAAGGGAAATGTGTTCATCTGTCTTCACTTGACTTTGTACTTCATACAAGATTTAAAATCTGTCATCTGCTTGAAGAATGCAGTTTTTCCCATCACACACTGAACCCCTGATCCAGATTAGTGTGATTAGTGAATGCTTTTCATCTTTACTTGGTACACTGCCTATCACCTCTACAAAATTGGTTTAATTTTTCTTTTCAACATCATAGAACCTTAGGTATCAATAGCTGTTAATCACAGACTACCCATAATACACTATGGCTATGCATATGTCTTTGATGCACTTAAATGTTCATTATTAAATTAATCTCTCACTTGCTTTCATGAGCTGTGTAGTACTATTAATCCAGCTGGGATGTAAGTAAATTTCCTCGTTGGTGTAAAATGCTTTAGGGGCAGGAATAGAAAAGTTCTCCCAAAGACAGCTTGTCCTGCCACAAGCACCTAACTTTAACCATATATGCTGATTGTTAGTTAGATGTTCTTCCTGAATTAAACACTGAGCAGCAGGTAAGAAACATGTGAGAAGAGGAATAAATCTGGGTCTAGGAAGTCCCTCTCTAGGCTAAATGCTATCACAGAATCATAGACTTGGAAGGGATCCACAAGGATCATCAAGTCCAACTCTTAAGTGACTGTCGTATTTCACTTTTTCTCAAAACAGCTACTACATCACAGAAAATTTTCCAGCACTAGGGGAATATTACCTTTTTATATTCAGAACCTGATGATATGCATCATGCATAATTTTATTTAAACAAGAAAATATAAAAAAAAAGTTTTTTAATTTTACTTGTATAGGACAAATAAGAGCCTTCATGTAGGATTCAGGCACAAGCATGCCCCCAGTATTGTAAATCAGATACATAAAGTAAAGATTCTGGATTTAGATGCAAGGAACATAAGCCCAAGAGTAGTTTTTCAATTTCCTTATGCAGTAACAGTTTCCTAATTTTAATTAATTATCGAACACAAGGTGAAAAAAAAAATCTCATTGTAAATGCAAATATTCTGCTGGAGTCACAGACCATAGCTTCATTTGGCCTTTTCTTGAGAACACACAGTTTTTTACAGCTGACTACACAATGCAGGCTAGTTAACCCTAAGGTAACATAAACTTACAGAGATGTGTGTGCTTCTGTAAGAAATATGTATATTACATGATTGCTACTGTTCCTATCTGTACAAACTATCCAACTGCTTTTACACTACACTACTACTACTCTCATGGCTGTACCACATGCTGCACATGAAGCACAAGTTACTGCACATGTATTAACCTGAGTAACTTCTGTGGAGTACAGATCAGCAAAACAACCTCCTTGAAAAGTTAATGTTTATGTTTTATAAAGACTCCTGGATGTTTTATAAAGACTCCAGTTTACTATATGAAAAAGTACTTTTCTAAAATCAAAACCAAACCATTACCAAAACCAATGCACTATGTTCTACAGAAGTCCTAAAAATCAAGGGGTTTAGGCCCAGCTCAGCTCTGCTTTGATTTTTTTCCAAAGGATATGCAAAATAAATTATGAGAAAGTGGGGCATTCTCTTATATACCAGTGAAAAGCAAAAATAAACCAAGACAGGTCTGATCCAAATCCACTTATTTAAACCAGTATGAAAGTCCAGGAAGTTTGTAGTAAGGTTACAAGGTTGCACTGGAATACTGTGTTTGAAATCACAAGGAATGGCTGCTCAGTTCCACTCCTGGTTTCTACATAAAAGACATCTTTCACCAAGTGGGACAAGAAGCCAGAGAGTACAGGCATCTGTCTTTTCAAAAAACTGGGATTTTGACTTTGGTAGCCAGTTCCTGTGTTCACAGGACTTTTTTCTTTCGGGAATACTAAAGATTTCACAAAAATCTTGCAGCAGGTGAAAGGATCAGTAAATCTCAGGAATGGCTTTAGGCTCTTTGTAGACAAGGGCCACAGTGCTGACGTCTGTGACACCAGGACTGGGAGTAGGGGTCCTTTGGATGGAGACAGCAGATGCCCGGCTCTGTGGGGGTGTTGGCTACTTCTCTGGCTGGGCAGCATTAAGGGAGACTACAGCTGGTATTTTATTATTCATTCCCTCCCCACAAGGAGATACACGCTAATCAGGACTTCACACAAGACTCACTTCTGCCAAAAATTCCACTGTGGCTGGTAGAGAGAACTTGTGGCTGGTAGAGAGAACTTCCACCATATTAACAAGTATGGTGACACAAAAAGTTGGCAGAAGATCACCAGAGAATAGGCTTCAAACAGCTCAGAATAATTCAGGGCTTTCCATTTACTTGGCTTTTAACATAAACATTTCACTGCAAGCAAGTTTAAATGTACAAAATTACTGCCATTAAAAGGTATAAAAAAGGGAAGTATAAAAACCTTGTAAATACATGTGAACTAACAGATATATAATCACAATGGAAGTTTATACTGCTTGCAACATAACTGCTAGAGGCACTTCAATTTAATAGAATTTATATATTACTATAAGAACGTATTTAATAGAAGAAAAATGCCAGAGTGAGAGTGAAAAGGAAAAGCATTGTAGGTCACTAGAGAAAACATTCAAATAATTTAATCATTGTTCTTTTACTTAGATGTTTTTCTGCATATGTACAAGTTCTTCTGCCAGAAGAACATGTAACACTATCGCTAAAGCTTTTGCTGAAGTTCTCTATGGAATTACATATGGTTTTACACTAAACAAAGTGTGAAGATTATTTTCCAATGCTAACATTTCTGATCACCAGTGAATGTGATATACCATTATGATTTCTAGGTATATGTAAAAAATACTGCAACAGATTTTTTCCTTGAGCTTACTGAATTACACATCTAAATTTAATACAATCAGTAAATCCATTTACAACTTGAAATTCAAAACACACACACACATAAGTAATATATGAAATAAGGAAACACTGCATATTGTATTTGATAATCTTTCATTTTTTCTTGATACATTCTTCTTCCCTTTCAGAGGGAAAAAAAAGAATCTCCATCCAAAGCTGTATATATTTATCACTAAAGGCTCCACCTATCAATAGCATATTCAGGATAATGGTACCAACATTGAGCAGCACTCAGAACTGCCTATGAGTACTTTACCGTGCACCTGTATGCCCTAAAACAATCATGGGCAATGGCAGTAAAAGAATCACTGAAGAGGAGAAAAAAATAAAAATGGGGGATATCAGAAAATATAGAGGGGAGAAGCACCCAAAATTTATCCCACAAAGCCCAAGAGACAGTTAGTAATGGAGTGTACTGGGTTTGCAGGGCCAGGTTTTGATAGCAGGGGAGCTACAGGGGTGGCTTCTGGGAGCAGCTGCCAGGAGCTTCCTCCGTGTCCAGCAGAGCCAATTCCAGACAGCTCCAGGATGGACGTGCCCCTGGCCAAGGCTGGGCCAATTACAAATGGTGGTAACACCTATGGGACAACACAGCTAAGAAGAAAGAAAAAAAAAAGTGATTGTGCAGGTATAATTGTGGCCAGACAAGAGCTGGGTGAGAACATGTAAAAGGAACAGCTCTGCAGATGCCATGGTCAGTGCAGAAGGAGGGGCAGGAGGTGCTCCAGGCACCAGAGCTGGGATTCCCCTGCAGCCCGTGGTGCAGCCCATGGTGAGACAACTGTGCCCCTGCAGCCCATGGGGATCCACAGGGATGCAGAGATCCACCCGCAGCCCATGCAGGAGACCCACACTGGAGCAGGAGGATGCCTGGAGGAGGCAGTGGCCCTGTGGGAGGCCCGTGCTGGAGCAGGGTGCTGGCAGGGAACTGCAGACCTGTGGAGAGAGGAGCCCACACTGGAGCAGGTTTGCTGTGGGACTTGTGACCCCATGGGGGAGCCAGGCTGGAGCAGCCCATCCTTGGAGGACTGCACTCCATACTAGAGAACTGTTACCCATGGGACTCATGTTGGAGAAGTTAATGGAGAATTGTCTCCGGTGGGGGGAACCCCAAGCTGGAGCAGGGGAAGGACGCCTCTCCCTGAGCAGCAGGAGAAACATGTGATGAACTGACCATAATGCCAATACCCGTGTCCCCATTCCCCTCTGGGGAGAAGGTAGAGTTGAGAAGGAAGAAGGGGGAAGGTGTTTTAAGGTCTAATTTTACTTCTCATTATCCTGTTCTGATATTTTAATAATAAACTCAAATAGTAACCTCAGATTTTGAGGATGTTTTGCCTGTGACAGTATTCAATGAGTGATCTCTCCTGGTACTTATCTCAAACGATGAACTCTTTCTTTTGTAGATAATACTCTTGTATTATCTCTCCACTGTCCAGGTACAGAGGGGAGTGAGAGAGAGACTTTGTTGGGTGTCTGGTATCCAGCTGGGGTCAACCCACTACGTGAAGGTAAATGCACAAACTTCATCAGCAAGTGCTACAAAGGAGAAGGATACCAAAAAAGTCTGTCATTTTTTCTCAGGAGGAGAAAAGCTGGCAAAAAAAGACAAAATTAAATATATATCCTGAGATGGAAGTGGAAGAGCTCTATTGGTGGTTATTACTTTAAGTCTTCTCACCTATCCTAAAGCTATGTATTTTTATTTCTTAAGGAGCTGTAACAAATTAGTATTTCTCTCCTCTAAAGTGTTCACCAATATACTAAATAAAGTACTGAACAAAGACTCAATCACTTCTTTTCTCTGGCAGAAGAACAAGAAGGATAGACATAATGTTCTTTTTAGTAAAAATGCCACTGTTCAGCTAAGGTATTTAACTGCTGTGTAAAAGCTACCATAATATTCACTCCCCTTTCTGGGCTCACATAAAAAGAGACAGGCTCCTCCAGACAGAAAGTTTGATCCTAGACAGACTTTATTAACATCACTTACTGTAATATCACTAGGTGCTTCACTCTTCTAATTATTAAAGCAGTTTAGTATTCTCATACGCTTCAGTGAAGAGGTGTAAAAAAAAAAAAAAGTCAGATCCATGCACAAATGTGCTGTACTGCAGCAGTTCAGGGTATGAAGTGTCACAGACCTGCAGAGCAGCCCTAGAGCCTGCAGCAATTGCTGCCTCTCTGTGCTGATCTATCAGCATTGGCTCAATATCTACCACATTACTATATGCAGGTTTTTGTTCATGTCTTTACATTTCTGGGCTTCCAAATGATTCCAGAAGAATCTTTACTGTTTTATATACCTTGTGATATGACCAGTGCCTACATCTGAGCATTCAATAAAGTCAGACTGTCTGAGGAATGACTCTTAATAAAGATGCACATTTAATTCTGCTACCTTGTCTAAAAGTTGATGGAGAACTGATTTAAATTTGTCAGTTATAAACTAAGGTTTTTAGTACACTGAGTGAAGTCTGGAAAAGAATATGTGCCATAGTTGAACACTAAGAACTCCTTAGGATGTCTTCACTGTATTTGCTGCTTCCTCTGGAAAGCTAGGTGAGTAATTTGATATGCAGTTCCTATATTTTATTAATAGCCACTTTCCATAAAGTTTTACAGGAAATTAGATTTTCATCAATTGAACGTTGCATGCCTTTGTAATTTTTGGAAATTTATCATACATGCTCTTTCATAATGGGAATAACAAAGCATTCCATATGTGAGAAGACACGCAGTAGACAGTATTAGCTTTTAACTTCTCATCTTCAGACGGAAAGTGACCAAAATAGATTAGAGCTCTTTATTTGTTCAAACTGACAAAAGATGTGTCCATTTCTAAGTACTCAAGAAATGCTGATATATTAGTCAAGTAAAGTGCATATCTAAATGTAAAAAGATTGGAATGGTTTGTGAACACACTGCAAACTTAAGCAATCAAGATAAGTACTTAAGCTGAATTTAAGACAGAAGCATGAAAGGAATTAAGCTCATTGTGCATTAAAGATGCATATTTTTCATTAAATGTATGTTAGGTTCTCCTTAAGGTGTGGCAATCATTACAGTTCCATTATATTTCAGATTTCTGCACCTGGCTAACTTACTATTCAAGTTACCAAAACAAATGTTTAATCTAGTATTATATTGTGTGACAGTGCAATGGCTATTTGCCAGTGAAAATTAACAAAATAAATTCAATTCTGTGGTTAGCTGTGCAAGGATGCTGATATCCAGTTCAGTGTTACACTCACACGGTGGACCTGTTCCAAAACTACCACCACCACAACATCCGCTGAGAGTAATGTACTAAAAAGATCTGAATGGCAGAATTTGTTTCTAGCAGTCAGGACTTTAGGTCATGTGGCATTTTTCATCCTGTTCTACACACCTTAAAGCTGGACCTTATCAGAAAATTAGCTTATGCTGCATTCTCGCAATGTTCCTAACATTTATTAATTTGGCTTTTAAATATTCTTTTTTTTAAAAAAAGCAACTTAGAAAATCTTTAATTCATGTTCATTCAATTAGACTGGTGAAAAACTGGTATCATCACCCCAACAAAACAAAAATAGTTGCATAAAACTGTTTCTGCATTCTCTCATACTCTTGCCACAGCAAGATGCAGAGAGAGTTAGTCGGGTGATATATAAGTAAGTCCTTTCCAAATATCATCCATGCACCCAGAAACAAAGAGCTTTGAGAAAGCAAGGTGACCCTGTTCTTATGGAATAGTACAGAAGCAAGCAGAACAGCTATGATTTCACACAGAACTTCACCTGTCATTAGACCACTACACGAAGACCAGAGGTTCAGTGCTATCGTTTAAAGTATCTGCATCAGGAAGTAAAGTGTCAGATGCTGGCAGTGTCCCACATGTCAGTGAAGGCCTGTTCCCCATGTTCCCCACTACACCCCTACAGCGCTGAGTGCTCAGCTAACTGCAAACCAGCACAGCCAGTCACGTCAGTACAGCTGTGCTGGTTACACCAGCCCAGAAGATGAGCACATTCAGATTTCAGGAGAGCAGTTTGTGAGATGCAGCACTATCAGCTGGGTAGAGCCAGAGGTGCAGCTGTTGGAAGGTATTTGCTTTCTGTCAGGAGAGACTGCCTGTTGGCTCTGATGCCTCCTCCACACGGCCGACGCAGCTGGGAAATGGAACTATTGGTACAGGGATGCAGCAGCTTTGCTCAATCATAAGCTGCTCAAAGCAACTGGGGATCCTTGGAATGCACTTCAGGTTTGCCTGCACTGTGTTTTGGCTGGATTTCAGCAATAGATTTGTGTACACTGGTATTTCTGTCTTTTGCTACAGCAATATCCATGTTCTTCAGCCCTACACAAATCACTGGAAAGAGGCGAGTGGGGCTGATGCATGGCATGGGCAACACACAGCCTGAGAAACCCCGAGCTTACAGGGAAGGCAGCAGCTTCCTTTCTCTCCAACAGTTTACAATACAGAAGGCTTTGATGGAGCATGCCCTGTTAGTGATTTGAACTCTACTTACCAGCCAATTTCTGCTTGTGGGGATAAAATGGAATGAAAATAGAATGAAACTAACAAAATTATTTAGCAAAGCTACTGTGAATGGGAGATTGATGGAAGATGTTTTTCAAAGCTTCCTTGGCACAGGTTACAGTTGTACTGAGGGTTGTTCAGTACTTTTGAAATGCTACCTATAAACTCTGCAGAGGGCAGTAATCAAAGGCAAAGGATATGAGCTCAAGAAATTTCCCCAGTGGAGACTGAATGAAGACAGCCTTCTGGAAACTATATCAATGTGTAGCTGTTATGCCTACAAGTTGCAATAAACTACAACTACAGCTATAAAAAATAATAAAAATAAAATAAAATCATGAGGTAGACATGATTCTGACTTTGAATAGGAGACAGCAGCAGTCATAAAAAATACTTGCAGAAATCTGTGTAAGAAAAAAAAAAGACATGTTTAATACTACACACATTTTTTTCACTGCCTTAATTTTCCTTGTCCACTCAGTCCCACAAAGTCCTTTCATGCTAGAAACAAACTTTCTACTCTGTTTTTACAGTGTCCAGAGTATTTAAACACCAGGGTAATACGAATGCAGAATTCCTATTCTTACAAAAGGCTTTCCTCTTCCCCTGCTCCCTATTTTATTTGCAATTTGAAAATTGCAAATACTGCATTGAAACAAACCTTGTTAGAAAGAGTAACATGGGTCCTCCTAGGAAGAGGATGAGCCAGGGTCACCTTCTCACACCTAATAATCAACAAGTGTGTTGTCTGTCAGTGGATATTTGGGTTTAACATGAAGGACAGCAATGTTTTGCTGTGGTTCAATACCAACAGGTTCATAGGCAATAGCAGCAATAGCAGAGCAGTGGAGGTTAGAATTTTGCAGCCAACCAACTATACATCTGGTAACCAAAGTGAAAATATCATGTGATCAGAAATACCCCAAGATGTACAAAACAATTAGATTTCCTGCTTTAACATGTGAGAAATTAACATTCTGAACCATGAAGCACTTGCAGACAGAGACCCAGCTGTCTTCTGCCTTTCTCCTTCATCTAGCCCCATATTGACTTTACCCTGCTGCTTCATGAAGATTTAACTACAAAAGCTTAAGTCTTGATTATGTTTTTATTATGAAACAAGGAGGTTAAGTAGTCAAGCAGTGTCAGATTTTCAAAGTATTGGGTGTCTGCTCAAGTGAGGCAGCAATTATAACAGTGTTGGCTTTTTTGCTGGGATCTAAAGAGCTTGTTGGTGCTATTCTCTATTTTCCTCGCCCATCAGTTCCTTACTGTCACTATGACAACAGAAGCCTGTAACACAGCTGCAAGGGAAGAGAAAGCGGGAGCATGCTCCAGCTGAAAGGGGTGAAGTGACTCAGCCGGTAGGGAGCAAGAAGGGAAACAATGATGTTCAATAGGGAAAGAGAAGAAAATAGAAAGCCACAGTGTCTTTTCTTTCCCTGAGACTCCTCTACTATCGGACAGTATACTCAACAAAAAAATATTTGTCATTGCTGTAATTTGAAATAAAACAAAAAGCAAGAAAACAGAAGTCAGAGATAATGGCCCTAATTCCCTGTCCTCTTACTGTTACCTGACCAGAGAACCTACTTTAATCAAATTACTTTTAGACTTATGAACATGTAACAAGAAGAGATTCTGTTTGAGACACCAATTATAGCACAAAGGAATAAGCTGAAGGCCAAAGAACTACCACAGGAAGTAAAGAAAATGACCAGACTCATCATGTCTCATTAAACATGCATTTGGTGAATTCTTACTCTGCTTAAGCACGCTTCTCTCCTCTGGGATCCAGCGCAGCATTCTCTTTACTTTGTAAAACTGGAAAGGCATAAACCAGGTGTATTGGGTTTGCATGGCCACGATTTTTTGTGGTAGGCATGGGCTACATGGGTGGCTTTCATGAGAAGCTGCCAGGAGCTTCCTCAGTGTCCAGCAGAGCCAATACCTGGTGACTCCAAAGATGGATGTGGTGGTAATGCCTCTGTGATAACCTAGTTAAGAAATTAAAACAAAAAAGTTGCTGCATAGGTGTAATTTGGGCCAGAGAAGAGTGGGATGAGAATATGTGGGAACAGCTCTGCAGACACCAGGGTCAGTGCAGAAGGAGGGGCAGGAGGTGCTCCAGGCACCAGAGCTGAGATTCCCCTGCAGCCCGTGGTGCAGCCCATGGTGAAGCAGCTGTGTCCTTGCAGCCCACAGAGATCCACCTGCAGTCTGTGGAGGAGCACACACCAGAGCAGCTGGATGCCTAGAGAAGGTTGTGAGCCTTAGGGAGACCTGTGGAGAGAGGGGCCCTGCTCCCAAGCTGGAGCAGCCTGTCCTTGAAGGATTGCACTCTCTGAAAGAGCGACCCACACTGCAGCAGTCTGAGGGAAGCTGCTGTCCATGGGATGGATTCACGCTGCAGCAGTTCAGAGAGCTGTTGCTTGTGAGACAGACTCACACTGGAGAAGTCTGTGAACTTTGAATCTCTAATTCTAGCCTGTTTTGCCTGTGACAGTATTTGGTGAGTGATCTCTCCCAGTCCTTATCTCAACCCATGAACCCTTTGTTAAATTTTCTCTTCCCCATCCAGCTGCAGAGGGGAGTGAGTGAGTGAGTGCCTTTGGTGAGTGTCTGGCATCCAGCCAGCATCAACCCACTACACTAGGATTAGGAGTACGTTGTTTTTTCTGCACTACCACAATATATAGTAATGAAAGCTTATTTCAAAGGTAAATTTTTGTTATTGAAATACTTGGGGCTTTTTCAGAAGCATGCAGAAACTAATATAACATCTAAACATGTACTTTACTTACAATTACAAAAATATAAATCAAGGATCTTTAATTAACCATTAACATGCAGCCACAGCAAAAGCAAAGCATTACCAGTGTATCACATTACTATGTATTTTTTTTTCCTTAATACATTTTTTCAGCATTTACACCCTTTCCTAGCACCGCACACAAATTTGAGCTAAATACCTGGGGCAGAATTCCTTACCATCTGGCTTTCAAAGCCATCTTCCAGAGGGTTTTTGGCAGTTTGGGGTGAGGGGGGGTGTGTCTTTGTTTTGTTGCATTGTTTGTTTCAGTGAGGTCTACCAACATCTTAATGTCAGAAACTATCACAAGAAATACTGAAGACTTCAGTGACATTAAAAACTTGTAACTTGTACCTTGTGTTCTGTAATAGCCCCATATGCTTGTGAATATACTGGCATTTAGAAGAAGTAAATAGTTACAGATAGTGGTAGCTAGAAATGACTGGTTTCTACATTATATAGAAACCTAAATTAGTGAGTCATCCTTACAGCTTCAATTGATAGCCCTGTCCTGTTTAAAGCCCTCGGTGGACAGCAGAGAATTTCTTGGTAAATTCTCCACTCGCTTTCACTTGCTGCAAAGTCAAGAGAAGTGATTACTCCATTCCAGCTGGCTGCTTGACAGAGCACAGAATTTGCCAGTAACACTGCTCTAGGACACTGGTAATCCAGAGATGTTTTCCTAAGTGCCTGCCCAAGCTACACCTTAAATGTTTACAATTTGTATCACATTCAGTACACTAGAAATATTCCCAAGTAGATGGCATCACACTAGTCAGCTTTTGCAACTCAAGTACATCAGCAAGCATCTTCTTTCAAGCATACACTTAATTCCTTAAAATTAAGTATGATAAAAGTTAAACACATAACTAGAATTCTTGACAACTCTTAAATCAGGTGTCACTTTAAAAAGGAAATCTTCTCCTGTTTGGATAGAAAAGAAATCAAAATTTTTCCAAAGCAGTATTAGAGAAGTTGATTTAGGTCTTTCTTAACTTTTAATATAATTCCAGTGATGCAATCAACCCATAACAATGTCAGTGTACATACAAACATTACTGGATCTAAACTGTTTACTCTAAAAGTCAAGCCAGATTTAACAAATGATTAAATACTTTATCTGAACTCTGAAAATAAAAAATGGTTACCTAATCTTATTCAATTTTAGAAAGAAAACTGTGGTGATTTTATCTATTAAGGAATGTCATTGCACCTATCAACAAATACAAGGTCTGCCGAGAGGATATGGGAGGAAAACACGTCTGAAGTACAGAACTCTTCAGCTATAGCTGTCCTACATCTCTGTTTGTTTGCGGCATATTTCATTGTAACTGATCCCAAAACGTCAAGTGCACTTAAGCTGAAGAAGAAACAGGCTGTAAAGAAGAAAGTTCCTTAACCTCACAGACATCTCTCCTTCCAAGTTATTGATTAATCTCTAAACACCACAACATTTTAAAAAGGCCTATAGTAACATCCTCAACAGAGGTGTCATTGTTGCTACAGCTTGCTTTCTGATGAGGACATAAGAATTCCTGAAGCTGATGATGGCTTAGAAAAATCTGCCATTCACAAACTGGGAGCGATACATTGATTTCTGCAAGGACAAAGCTAAACTACAGAATGTTATCACCTATAATTTTATCACACAAAGACATATTGTTTTAATACTAAACAGTGAGATCCAAATTGGCGGAGAATTAAAACAGGAACATCCAAAATTAACTAGGGGAATTCATCAATTAAAAAAACGAAACAGAAGACTTAGCCTAACTATTAGAAATACAAAATAGCCCAAACTATAATATAATCACTGCTCCTTCCTTGCTGAATTACTGAAGCCAACATTTTAAAGTAACAAGGGAAGAGAAGCAAACCTTAAAGTAAGAGTTATAAGAGTAGCTGAAAGCAGAAGAGTAAAACTCCTTTTTTCAGCAAGTTGTAAGAAAATTCCACACATCTGTTTATCAATCCCATTCACTTATGTTATGTCTTGAAATCTGTGTAGCAAAACACTAGCCATTATAATAAGAGCTGTACTGTAGCATCTCTCATTATTCAGGCATAATTAATGAAGTAATGAATTAGATAGGATTTTTGTTCATAAGAATCCTTTAATAGGCTTGTTATTCTATCAAAAATGAACACAACTGGAAAGAATTTTATTATTTTTAGTTTGCAAATATCAAATCCTTACTCTGAAACTGCCACAATCCCCTCAATTAGTCTTTTTATAAGCCTTGGATATTCTCACAGAAGTTGCCACAAGACTATGGACAGTCAATGCAGGAGCAGCTGATAGAAGGCACTATAAGACAACCTGATTTGCAGGATATTTTTTTCATCTTTTTGCCCCACATATAAGATTCAGAAAAGCAATTGTAAGTGTTTTTAAACTCCTTTTTTTTTCAAGGGAAGTTGAGTTTATTTCATGTTGAGTTCTTTCCTGAACTCTATTATTTAAAATAAGTAACACTGAGTACTGTTAAACATTTTGATTTACAGTTAAAAGCCCTACATAAACAATACTTATTGTAATATCACTGATATAACTGTATACATGAATGAGCTGGTGTGGAATTAAGGCACAAGAACTTTTAATGAACTGTTTCTTGTAATTTTTGTCTACTGACATAGCCTCTGATTTAATTTGAAAAGGTATCTAAAACATTGATACAGTATTAGTTTCTTCAAGGGTAAAAACCAGAAATACTACATGAAATATACTCTTAAAAAGATGCTGTGAAAAGGGTGATACCTAAAAGATCTACAAATGTGACTTGAGGATTGAAGTAAATATCTTGGAGCAATGCACAAGTAAGCCTGTTTTATCAAAGAGATTGATGGTGACTTGATTATTGTGCTTCTTTATGGGAAGAAAATACTGCTTAATGGAGGCCCTTCATTTCAATGGAGGAAGGCAGAAAAAGCAATTTTCAATTTTTTTTTTATTAAACAGAGTGAGACCAATTAACTATTAGCACTAGAAAGTAGAGGAGCCTCTGTTACATCTTTGAAATGTGAATAGTTTTGGGTTTTTTTGTTTGGTTTGGTTTCCTCTAAATGCAAAGTGCTGAGCTCAACATGGGGTAAGACCTCTCTAACAGGTACAGAAGATTAATTTAAACAGTCTAATGATTTCTCTGGTTTGAAGGCTTCAAAAAGAATCATGATGTTGGAGTTTCACAACTGGTGCTACCTATCAGCAAAAAAAGTTTGATGCTGACAATAGCTGCTTAAAACATATTGCTCCCTTGGTGTGCTGAGTGTATCGGTTCTGTGATGTAACACATTCCCAACCACTTGCCAAGAATGTAAGTAGTCAACATGAATCATAACAGCATCTCCTTAAAAACAAACATAAGCTTAAACACCACTAAGTCTTCCTGAAATGGCTGCCTTTAATTTAACAAAGATGCTACAGACACATAAGAGATTACTTGAATTTTCTTCTCCCCTTTTGTCCAGAAGCTATTCTGGACGTCATTAATTTCACTCTACAACATCAACTATAATGAACTAGCAGTTTAAACAACAATAAGAATGGAAAAACACAAACATATTTTAGAACTGACAAGAAATTATTTTATTTTATAATTTTAATTAACTTCAACTTTTAAACCATTTCTCAAAACAGTTAATATTGAAATACATATTTAGTGACTGAACATTTCAGTCTTCCACAGACTAATTTAGCACAATGAAATGTCAGCCATGGCACATCTATTCCTCTTGACGATCCTGTTATATTAATTCACATAGACTCATATTTGGTTTTCTTAATTTATTGAGAGGACACAGCAGATCATGGTGATGCATAACTGAAAAATTGAAATCCTAAAATAGAGTCATATTATTTTCATCAGACAAGTCTGATAAACAATGAATTAATTTTTGAGTCAGATTTATTTTTGTTGTATTTCCACATCATTAATTCCCCTTAGTTCTGGGCTAGAAAAGGATAACACAGGAACCTTTTCTTACCCAGTACATAAACAACACGCTTATATTTTTAGGAAACACAGTGGAAAATTACCTGTTGCCATACAAAATATATCATATAGATAGTAACAGGATTAAAACAATGCATACACCAAATCTCAACTTCCTTATGAAGCTGGTCCTTTGGAAATACCTGGGACAATTCTAAATGTAACAGATTTATTTTATATATATAAAATAATCATACATACAGTCATGTATGCACACACCCTCTTCTCCCTTCAGTGTCAAAGGTTCTCATTAGAGCTATCCTTTATCCTTTCCAAAAAATAAGGGATATACAACTAAATCTAGGTGAGTAAACCAAGTAATCCATGGTGTGATTGATGAAGATGTTCCTTCAATATTTTATGAGCATTGTCTGAAATCACAAACTTCATCCTGCAATAGACTCCATGTGTATACCTAAACGACATACACGAGTAAAGTGAATCACGTCTCACCCTTGCAAGAGTAGCACAGATCTCCAATTCATCAATCCTTATTTACACAAAACAATTAAGAGTCTAAACTGCAGCAAGAAAGATCCAGCATTAAAGGGTAGTGAAACACTAGAGCAAGTAAAAAAAAGGGAATGTAAGAAAAATCTCCCTGTAACGTTTTAAAAAAATAATTAGGCAAATACCTGGTAAGAATAACATCCATAGTCAAATCTACCTTGCAAAAGGAGCCACAGATTAAAAACCTTCATTTCCAACTTATTTTTTCTTGATTCTATGATGAAGCGTAAAGCCAAATAACCAATCAACCCAAAAGCAAATCCCCAGAATTCTAGATCTTGTTAACTGTTTAAAAAATGGGTAAAACCCAAAACTTACTCTTCCTGAACAGTGAAATTGGGATCAGCTAACAGCATTCTCCATCTAACAGTCAGTACTGTCACTAAGCAACATCATAACTCTACTTACTGCTATCATGGTTGAGTACTTTTGTTTTGAAATACTAAAGGAAAATATTAAATCTAAACCATGAGCAAATAAAGCCATTGTTCAATACTTTATCCACTGTAAAGCCAGGCAGGTATTTATATGACTCTAAAAAGAGACAACGTAACTCAATTCAAAACTCTGTTCTGCTTAATGGCTTTGCAATGTATCTAACATCTAATTATGGATAATAATGTATCCCTGCAACATCTAATATGCACCACACATAATCTGATTTATTAATAGATTTTAAAGAGTAGCTGAGTAAATCTGCCACAAAAGTTCCATGCTAATGCCTTAATAAGGATATATCTTGGTTGCAGAAGTGTTCAGTGTGTATGCTAGTGTTTTATTTAAAAGCAACTTAAGTCCCTGTATAAAATCGAATTTACCTACAAAGTATTATGAGACCTCCATTTAGTCTTATCAGCAAAACACAGAAGAGGAAGAAGCATTCCTCTAATATCTGAAAGGAAAGTACATGAAATAATAAACAGAATTTATATGGTGTATGGAAGGAGAAAAAAGGTGTTACAAGATGAGAATAGGTAGCTTGAATCTGACATGCTGGGAAAGAGAAACCCAGTGCAACTAAACAAAGTTAAGGGTAACCTAGAAACAGCTTCTGGATTCCAAACACAAATCCTGTCTAACTGAGAAGCTTTAAATTAGAACATCATTCATAATCCAAAAACTATCAAGATCTACTCTTACGTTACTCTGATAAAGTTACTTCTTTGTCACTCAGAAATGGTCTTTAAACCATCACACACCAAGGAAGAACATTCTTGAAGTGCCCTCTCAGTCATGCTGTATTTTGCTTCAGTCCCTTGACCTACTTTGGTGGCTTTACTTGTATTCAGATTCTGACTGGAGCTCAGAACAGCCTGTAGACCAAATTTCCAAGCTCAAAATTCACCCCTGTGGGTACTGCAAAGACAAGCAGAATTTGTCTTTCTGTATCTACAAGTTTTATATCAGGTTTTCCTTGCATTTAAAGCAATCTCCAGGCTGAAAGTGATTCTGTAGTTTAATAACTGCTGCTTATCAGCTTTTTATTTCAGCTGCCTTACCTGGGTATCTTCTTTGCTGTAGAATGTCCCTAGTGGCCAACAACAGTGATACACAATTTTGGACAAACATACATCCACAGAACACAGCAACTGAAAAAACCAATTAATTTGTCTTGTCTAAGCTTAGGACTTCTTTCTAAAGACAGACAGAATCAAATGAATTCCGGCATTGTCATTCAGAATACCTTGTCAACTTAGAACCCACTTTACAGATTCTCTGCTTCTTCTCTTGTATCCTTTGGCAACGTCAAATATTGTTTCTGAAGTTATATGGTCACAGTTTCTCATCAGAATGCCTTTCAACATTAAAGGATTGATATCTCCCCCTTACCAAGTCCAAAGATTAAGACCTGTTGTGAGAGAGGCAAATCTGAAGGGTTGCTAAGCACTTATCCAATTCCTCAGAGCATCAAGAATAGACTTAGTAAAACAGTTTTATCTGATGTTTGTCCTTAAAAATGACTGTTAGCAGACATACTATGAATATACATGTCACTTGAGTGGGAGGAGCTATATATACTTTGTTCTCAGTTAGGTTCTATGTAACTTCAGCAACATCTGTGGCACTGCATGGCTATCACCAAACGCTGCATCTAGTCTAGAAGCCCCAAACGATGGAAATGAACCCATAGGGATGTACATCCTCCTTTTGCTTACGTTGCAAAACAGTGACACCCACTGGCAGCAACGCTTTCAATACTTCATTGTTGCAGTCTCAATCTACTTGTTAAGAGGTTTCCCTTCTGAAAAGTTTATCACAGTAACAACCATACAAACTTACCAGTTGAGTCAGCACTACTGCCAGAGTTTTCAGAAACTGTATTACTAGGAGCACCTGGAGTAACTGCAACATAACCCTCCGGAGGAAGATCCACTGTGTAAATTCTTCTTGGAGACATAACTGTATCATCATTACCTACAAAACAGAAAAACCAAAAAGCATCTGGCTCAATATTGGTCTTGCTACAGATTTTCTCAAATTTTTTCCCAACTACAGCAGTAAGTGATCTCGAAAATCCATACAGAGGGTCAGGTGTGGAACTATAAAATTATCCCATGACCAACAGAACTGCACCAAATTTTGTAGAATCTACAAATAAACAAGTACTCCAGGGGTTAGTTCTGTACACCAGAAGCATTTTTTTTCTATTACTTCAGGCATATCTTTTACCCTATCTTCAGAAGAAGCTTCCACTTAGAGAGAGTGGAAGAGAGACTCTCAAAATTTTTCCCCATTCAGCATGAGCAGACACTATTTCTTTAACAACTGCTTCACAAAAGATGGATGAATGGATGGATGGATGGATGGATACAAGCTTATTAGAAAGCGACAGAAGCCACAGAAAAAGAATCACTAAACTGTGGTTTTCCTCACTTGCACACTGATTCAGTCACAGCCTATATTTCTCTGAAGAGTGCAAAGATAAAGGAAGTTTGAAAGTCACACTTGACTAAGCCTCAGCAGTGCCTGCCCCAGAGGACTCACCTCCTCATCCTGCTCTACTTCTTTCTGGGGCAGGAGGGGAAGTGCCAAGGGCCAGCTTTCCAAGTATTTCATTGCACAGGAAACTAATTGTGGTGATGGCAGCAGTGTGTTTTTGTATGATTTCTTTCCCCTTTGAAAGGTATTTAAAAGTACCTGCAAGAGCAGCAGCAGAAACCTCATTTGTTCACCAGACAAGAAGTGACACAGACACATCTCTGCTCCATTCACACAAAACCAGACTGTATTTCTGTGCAGAGCAGCGACAACAGAGATGAAGCACAGTGAGAAAAAAGCCTTTCCAGAAGGCCAGGATTTCAGGGTATCTCCAGATGTTGCAATGTAGTTTTAGATGGCTCAGTGTGAAGTTTTTTTTTAGTTTTGGATTGTTGGGCTTTTTTGGTTGTGTTTGTTGTTGTTCTGTTGGATTTTTTAACACTCAGCCAGCTGCATAAGTCAGCACAGACAAAGCAGTACCCTTCCCTTCCTGTGGGCAATGTGTCCCCTTAAAACACAGAGCGAGCAGTTAAAATGATATACAATGAAAACATTTCTGGCAGGTGGACAAAATCAACCTCCTTACACCACAGATTTATTAGAAGATCCCAGAAGATCCAAGTTGATCACCGAGGTGCAGCTATGTGCAACTATGGTTGGACTAATTCCTAAATATTTAAAATGAGGTTGCATCTGATAGATGTCTAATGAGAATTACTTTTATATTTCTAATACTAAATTTAACTATGCACTGACATTTGTCAGAGAGCCTACTTCAAAAACAAAGTACATTTCTGAACATTCAAAATACTTCTAAAAACACCACAATTGTTTTCATCCTGAGGGAATAAATTTGTTTTGAAAACACATTAGAATAATATTGTCTTTTTCTTGAATGAGCCAGAAAGTTTCCTGTATTGATAATACTTACTTTGAGGGATAATAAAGGGAAAGATGTGAATAATATAGGAAGATGAAAAGCAACTATACAATTTGGAAAAAATCCATTAAAAATTAACATGGGATAATTCTTCAGCAGTTCCTTTCCAGGCAGATGATGCCAAATCATTGAACAGGCAGTACCTGCATTGACTTTTTTTCCCCCATCCAGGCTGATTAATGATGAACTACTAATTAGTGATAGTTTAAAATTTTAAGAATGTATAAATGCTTAAGCTATTCCCTCTTAAGGATTTCAAGTTTCCCCTTTTATCCATTTTTATTTAGGTTTTTTAAAACAAAGATGATCAGGAAAACATTAAACTTAATTAATAAGTCTTGAAAAATTAGAATCTTTTAATCATATAAGCAGTAATTATATTGGGACAATAACGTCCCAGACAAAATAGTTACACAACAGAATTTGAGGGAGCATCTGTAATACACAGTCCTACAAGGAAGAACAGTTACAACTCCTTCTATGGAAATGAATCATGACTCAAGACTATATTTTTTAATTTTACCTCTTTAAAATGGGAGTCTCCAAATTACACATTTATTCACACCAGATGCATCTTTAAGAAGTTTGCAAGCTCATAAATCAAGAATTAGTCTTTGCTAATCCTGTGCAAATGTGCCAAACCATATCTACATCTGGATTTTTTGCAGCCTGGGGCCAGAGTCTCCTTGGGCCAAGAAGAGATGAGTTGGTAATAAAGTCAAAGATTGCTGCAAAGAAAATGGCTGAGCTTAAAAAATTGTGACATAGAGAGGTTTTTTTTTTATTAACAGAAGTAGTCAAATACTAGAGATATTAAAGAATGCTCCCTTTTACTATTTAAAAGTCATGAATCACTTTTCGGAAGTTTTATTTTATGAAAAAAAAAGCTAAAAGTCATTTACAATGCCCTCAAAACATCAAACATTTCTCCTTAAGGTAAATCAAGAATACAGAATAAATGTTTTGAAATTATCTGCCTTCCATTCACATTCCCCACGCAGAGATCCACGGCATGTAACTCAGCTTTGTGCACTGAGTAGGGAAAAGCATCTACACCACGCCATTACCAACACTACATCTCCAAGCATGTCAGTTGCTTGGCCAGATACATCATCTCTTGCTATCTTACTACAAACAAGTATCAGGTCTTTTTAGGAGCTGAAGGCAAAGCTTCCAGACATGCAGAATTGCCAACTGCCCAGTCAGTCAGCCATCATCTCATCTCAGGTAGCCACTGTATTTTGTTAAGTTTATTCTTCAGCATCTAAAGTATCCCCTATTTGTAGCTCAGAAGGGTGGGACATAACACTAGCATGGTTTCCAGACTGCCTGAACACAAAGCATGCTTAGACACACCTCAGACACAGATATGGCCAGAGCACACATCCATAGTCTCAGTCCTTTGCTTGCTGTTAAATCTAAACCCTGGACAGAGAACTGAATCACTTCTAGGTTCTGTGCAGGGCTGGCCCTGGCTAGCAGCTGAACACCCAGCCAGATACTCACTGTCCCCTCAGGAGGCTGAGGGTAGGGTGGTTACAGGGAGAGGAAGAGGACTAAGAGAGCTCACAGGTCAACAGCAAGGAGATCACAACTACAAGAATCTTCCCTTGCTGGCTCTTTTCACTCCTAACTTCACTCCTATTTCCTCTCACTGCAGGTTATACACAGTTCCTTCAGTGAGAAGGAGCAGCACAAGGAGGTTGTGGGGGGCAATATTTAAAGTCTCTGCTGCTCCTTCCTCTTCTCCCACAGGGGTTTTCCATGGGCTGCCATACTTCAGCAACATTTACCCAACAACAGAGCACCTTCTCCTTCTCTGACCCAAGGGTTTCCACTGTTGTCACTCCTTTTAGTTGCCTCATGTCCTCGGATTGTTTTCTCACTTCTTAAAGAAGTCTTCCCTAGAGTGCCCCTGCCCCAGCTGCAGGCTCAGCTCTGCCCTGCAGTGGATGGGCTGGAGTGGGCTGGAACCGCCTGTGTCCAGCACAAGGCATACCCGGCCTCCCCTCCCAGAAGTCCCACTGCCAGTGACTGGACACCAGCACCCAGTACAGCTTTTTAATCAGACAAAAACTTTATCTTACCTGTGAAGTGCTTGTCTGCAACTCGGAAAGCTTTGATAACCCACCCAAGTTAAGTTCCCTTAGGGCAGAACTCTTAAGAGCAGAGAACCCAAGTCAAGCTAGAAAATCCTGCAGCTCTCTTCCCCCCAGACAACTGTAAGTTAACCCAATCTTACCAAGATTGTGATCTTTTCCACAAAATAACCCCTTGGAAACACCCTGTTAATCACTTTTCCAAACAGATGGAAAGAGTTCATCCCCAAAAATAGGTCTTTATAGAAAAGCACCATGTCCTAGTTCTGCCAGGACAGTGAATTACTTTTTACAGCAGCTAGGTGCAGTGGCACATGCTGTAGCCACAGCTCCTGGGTAGGCTGAGCCCACCAGAGTACTTGATCCAGGAGATCTGGGCTGCCCTTAGTTGTGCCCAGAGGACATGGCCAAGACACCAGCGTTACTCAGTACCACTTTATGTCACTTCCAGGGGCTGGGGAAAAGGGACTCCCTCTTCCAAGAAGAAAGGTGCTCCTTTCCAGTCATAGGGGATGCCTGTCAGGCAGAAGAGCTATTTACCATTGTTTTTCAGTGTCCTGGGCTGGGGTGAACATTTTGTATGTAAATCACCCTCTCTTTGTACATTATAGTTATTAGCATTGCTGCTGTTACTGTTCATTTTCTTATCTCATTGTTGTTTCCAGTAAACTGTTCTTATCTGGACCTATGATCTCTGCCTTTTCTCTCCCAGTGGAGAAGGGGAGGGGAGCAGCTGGTTTTCTTTTTAGTGGGAGCAGTACATTTGAGAGTACCATTCCTAAACCACCATACACAGGAAATGAGGAATTGATGCTTAACCAAATATCAGATCTGAGTAGTTCAGTGTTTTACCCTCTACAGAAGTCATTATTGGTAATAGGCATTTTCCGGAAATAAGACTTGAATGAAGTCTGTTATTTCCCTTTAAAAGTTTGTATTAAAGTATGACTTCACCTAGCATGTAAGCTAGTTTATGACCCTGTTACAGCTATTCCTCATTTTTATTGCATACAAGCCAGAATATGACCCCAAAACTCTCGACAATTCCCAAGGAACATACACACCTTGTTATCTGTAAACAGTAACTTTCCCCTTCATTGACTAGCAGGACAAGAACACAAAGACAGGACACAAATCCTGGGCAAGAGTCATCTCCTTCAAAAACCTTCATGAATTGAAGCGTACCAAAGGTGATATCAGTGACTAACTGTACACACTTTGAGTGTCCTCCTGAACTGTGGTACTGAAAAATACTTTTCCTGTTGATGAATGTGAACACATCAAAATGTCCTTCAATAGCATGAACAAATCTAGTGAACCTAAATACCCACCCATTCCCCAATGTACACTCATTTTTGTTTAGACAATATCCAAGTTCCTGGACATCAAGCTATTTCGGTCTGCCACGACAAAGGTACAATAAAGTAACCCCAGGGACATGAGGTGCTACATTATGTACAAACAATCTCGGTTCCCAGGCTGACATCACACAGGCTCCTCTTCCACTCTCACACACACCACAGTGCTTCACACAAAGACAGAAGCTTTCGGTCTTCGACAGGATTCTCTCCCTCAATACTAGAGAAGTCACACTGGGTGGAAAACAAAAAAAAAAAGAACAGACTCTACCAGTCACTACAAACTCTTCCTCATTATCCTTACTTTATTGGAATAAACAAGGGCAGTCACTCAAGCCAATTCTTGGCAAAAGATGAGATATATATTTCTTCCAAAGCTACTCTATCTTTTTCTAAATAATAAAAAAAAAAAAAAAGTTTTCTGAATGACTTTCGGATATCCAGTTATCTTAAATACACTGTTATTACTATCATATATTTTATTAGCACCAATACATGTAACAGAATGCTGAAAATGTTTTTTCTTCTGCAAAGTTCAGAGTTTTTATATTTCATAATTCTGAAGATGCCTGCTATTCCTTATGGAAGGACAAATTTCCCTCTTTACCAAGTAAAATGTCAAAGTTTAAAATTCTACTGTAAATTGCACAATTACATACATTTAAACAATAAAGTGTGAAAGAAAAAAAATCTTATAATTAAAGAGATACATGTTGTCCTCTGGCTCAGAAAATCTTTATGCAGCAACTGTTGGAGAACATTGTGGGGAAGCAGCACAATATACTTATTTCATTCCAATCCTCTTTTTTATAATACTAATGGTCACAACATATCAGTGCAGATAGCAGTACTGAATTTTTTGATTGACCTTAATTTCTGATACTTTATTCAGTTATGTTTACACAAAAGTCCACTATCCTTTGATATTCAAGCAAAGCATGCTTTCACTTCATTCCCAAGGTATTATTTTTCAGACTCCTAGCTATAATACAGACGAGGGCTCCCAGTTCTTAGGGTGCATACCACTTGTGCCTGGTAGCATGTTGAAACTCAAGCCAGTTCATTAGAACTTCCCTTCTGACACTTCTCATTCCCAGAAGTTCTTCAGTTCATTGAAAAGAGAAAGTATGGATTACAGAGGATACTAGACTACAGCACTGAAAGAAGAAAACAAAATGAGAAAATCCTCAGAAGTACTTCCTCATCATGGTGTTTTCCTTCAGCTGTTGAAAACCAAAAACTTCAAAAGGAAATTGAGGTCAATAAAGACATTTTACAAGGCCCAAACCTGGGATAGGAAATTCATAAAAAACAAGGAACAAGAGAGTTCACATTTATTTCCCTTACCACCTCCCACATGTACACTAACTTTTAGATTTATTTTTAGACATATAGAAAGGCTGCATTATAGCTCATTTTATTGGAGACGGCACTTACCATTATAACTCGGCTTCAGTTTCACTACATTAGGAGTGGCAGACATTCTTTGTCACAGAGAAAATACTAATTAAGTACAAACACTTCTTACTCTTGTTCTCACTCATGATCTGGGGAAGATGTTTTTGCTTTTTACCTATGAACCATAGGTAAAATACCTACATTTCATTGGAAAAAGTAATGAAAACTAAGCATAAAACAAGGTGAGAATGAAGCATGGAAAAACCACTGATTGAGGAAAGCAAGAAACAGAACACTTCTCAGACACGAATCTGACTACAGGCAGAAGATGAAATTAAAATTTTGCTGTTTTCTGAAAGTTTAAATAGGAGGTAATGATAAACTATACAGGTAAATAGTATATGTATCCCATATATATGCCCTGGGGCATATATGGGATACATATACCATTGATGAGATGTCTAAGATTTCTAGCTGTGTAAACAACAAGATAAGGCTATCTTAATGTTATGCTAGTACCCAGCTCAATTACTTCTGCTGCAGATCTTACTCATTCAACACACTTCTCAAAGGCCAAATATATTCCTTTTAATCAACTCTTAAAAAAAAAAAAAAAAGTAATCTAAAAGGCCATGTCTAAGTTGCAATTATTTAATTATCCTCACTGATGAAGTGATTATGTCATTACTGGAACATACCTTAAACAAGACCAGAAAATAAACAGATGTGCTCCTAAGAATAAAAGCAAACAAAATTTAAGGTTTTAAAGCTTTTGCCCCTCTAAACTCACATTTTCTATTCCAGAATTAGAAGTTACTGGTAACAGTCTGTTGCAGTCTTTGAGCATATAGCAAGGCCCCCGTGGAGAGAAAATGCTTAGTCATGTACTATACCCTACTTCCTAAGACCCTCTGTTATCTCCCTGTAACACTATTGGCTACATTCCAGATGTCCTAAGACTATAGGTCAAAACACCAAGCCCTCAGACTATTGGCTAGTTATCCCAATCCTACCTAATCCTATAAAANCGCAGCCAGGCTCGTCTGCCGGAGCAGGACGAAAGCCGCTCCTTAGGACCGGAGACCGGGACCCCTCGCTATCCGGACGATCTAAAACGGCACCGGGGGCTTTGTCTGCCACCCAGGCTGGCCACCCGGGCAGGGCGGGCAACCCCCGGTTCACCGTTTTAAAACAGTCCATTCTCATTTGTGTAAAAAACAATGCAAAGCACAAAAGATTACGGAAAAATATTTGCTCAGAACATAGTACTGAGCTCACATGTCAAACATTTCCACTTTTCAAATAATTGTTAGAGGGTAGAGCTGATAGGAAACACAAGCAGAAAGTAATCGTGTGCACCAGCAGAAAATATGAGATTTCACTCTGAATAACTATGATTTTGGCAATAACAGCTAAAGTGATAAACTCCCCAGAGTAAACTGGAGCAGGAGAGGTGTCTCACACAACCTGTTTTGTCATCAATGCACTGAAAATTATTTCAAACAAGGAGTCAAGGTGGACAGCGGGAATGCTAACACAATTATTATGCTGCACTTTGATTCAATTTAGGACTATCAACAATCTAGGAGAAACAAGGGTATTTTATCAAGCTCTTAAACAGGCCATTTTTCCATTTCCTTTACCAAGATAATTAGTTTTCCTGCAGTTGACTAGTTCAGGTGTAGAGCCTGTTAATACTTAGAGCTAAAGCGTTTTTTATCCTACACAGGCAACCACTACACCCTGTTAGATGAGCTACTGATTAAATTGCCCTGGGGTCTCAGAGGCCAGCAGCTCTCCCTATGACAGCTAAGCTGTTTGAAATGAGCATGTAGAAGTTAACATACACACATAAGAACATTAGAAAAGGAAGGAATCTGCCAACCAGCAGCAAATAACCCCTCCCAAACACACAAAAATATTGCTAGAGAAACTGGAGACAACAACAGAACTGTTTCTGTCACAAACAGAAGTTACAGATATTATACGTGCAGCCCACTCAGTCTGAACAGAGAGAGGAGGGTTTTTTGTTTGTTTGTGCGATTTGGATTGGTGGGGTTCTTTAGGCTGGGTTTTGGATTTTTTTTCCCTTCTCCCCTAAACCCCAGATTTCTATGTTCTCCTAAAGCACATAGCTATACTAGCTTGTAAAAAAGAGTGGGCCATTTTTACCACAGCCACCATGGGCTGGTATCTTCTGTCAAATACTCTGCTCCTGGATACATCTGTCCCATTTGCACAGCATAATAGCACTGTAATATACCACATAATGAGAGAATTTTTAAACCCTTGAGAAAAGACTGTAAGACTGTATGACAGCACTTTATTGTATAATGATTATAATTTCCATTGCTCTTTAGCTTATTCACAATAGATAGCTTTTCAAAGTAATTAACTAAAGCAAAGCTGAATTGTTTAACAAGTCTCTTAAGTTGTTTATTGCATTGACCACTGCTAAAATTTAATTTCTCAACCATAAGCACTTCATCAATTTGATCAACTAAAAGGCAAGGCAGTTCTGCATATTTTTTAGATAAATTTTGTCTTCTAGGCATTTCTGTCACTAGCTTAAGTTTTCTGCAGTAAACTGGCTGCAGGAAGACAGGATTCATATGAGGAAGGACACAGTCCTGGTGTCCTAGCGATGACTTAAATGCAGTATACTGTCAGCATCAATAACTTCAGTGGAACAAATAAGAAGGAAAGTACAAAATAATCACACAGTTGTACTAAATTTTGACATGAATTCCTCATATAGGATAGCAATGCTGGGATATGTCACATTTGATAAGACATTGACATTTTTATTTAATGAATACAAAGTAAATTGCGTTTTGTCCATCTATATAGCATAACATGGATTCCAGTTTTTGAGAAAACTAAAACCTATTACTAGCAACAGCTTAGTAACATTCCTCACTATTTCTTACTTAAATAAATGAAGGAGAAGAAAAGTTTAAGTAATTTGTCTCCACAAGATCCAAAACTCTGTCTAGGCTCTCTGCATTTCAATTCCTTTTTCAGAATTAAGGAAAAAGCAAAAATCGTAAGTGGCACAGCATGCTTTATCTTGACAAACTGAGCACTACATATTTCACTTGAACACAATTATTCTTCTTCAGCAACTCTGAAATTTTAATTTTTACAAGGAAGATACTAAATACTGACCAGTAAATCCCAAGTCTTATAAAAAGTAGTTATAATTCTGATAAAGAGACAAAGGAGGCCATTTCCTCATCCTAGGAAAGGCTGAGGGGGCTGGGCCAGTTCAGCCTCGAGAAGAGGGGAGCTCATCAATGTCTGTCAGCACCTCAAGGGAGGGTGTCAGAGAACATTTCCAGGCATTGCTTGGTGGTGCCCAGCAATTGGACAGGAGGCAATGGGCAGAAACTGATGCACAGGAAGTTCCTCCTGAGGATGAGGAAGAACTTCTTTACTGTGTGGGTAACCAAGCACTGGAACAGATTGCCCAGAGAGGCTGTGGAATCCTGTGCCATGTGCTCTAGGATGACCCTGCTTGAGCAGGGAGGTTGGACCAGATGTCCCACTGTGGTCCCATCCAATCTGCCCCATTCTGTGATTCTGTGAAAAAGCCAATGCTACAATTAACAAAGCTCTAGTCAGGAGCATGCATGTTGCTTCTGAATACATACTACAAAGCTATTAGAAATAATTACTGAGATTTTAAAATGTAAACAAAAAAGTAAAGAAATCACAGAACTGCATACCTCATGAGAAACATTTTTTATTATATTAATCATTGTTGCAAGTAGATCTGGCCTTACAAAGGTCAAAAACTAAAAAAACTATTATTGGGACAGAATTAGCCAAAGCCCATAACTATGCAAGCAATTTCTATTTTGAAACGCTCAGTCTTTTGCCTGATTTTTTTTTTTTTTTTTGTGATACAGTAAGTTTTGAAGCATTTTAAATACAGCATTTGGAAGCATATTCACAAAATATCCTTCATTTAGGGAAAATGTTCTCTTATTTTAGGAGCTTTCAACTCTCCATTTTTTCTCCTTTAATGCTTTGCTTACCATAAGAATCAGGTTCATTACATGCGTGGAACTTTTAAATGGTTTAAGGTAATAAAGATGGTAATCTAGACCCTCTTTAACTTTATGCTGAAGTAGGAAAAAAAATCTTTTACTACATCTTTTGAAATTAAGAACTCTTGCAAAGAATGAATCAAGTTCCTCAAGGGCAGAAATATTTAGAAAGTCTTTTCTACTTGTCCTGGGGGATAGGAGTCCCAACTTTGGTTACAATCATTTTCTCACTAAGTATTTTGGCACAAAAGGGGAAAAATTAGATTTAGGACAACTATAAGCCAAAGGGAAGGTATATCTTACTATCCATGCCCTAAAACTGAAATTCTGCACACAGTCAAGTGATTTGTTTTGGTTTGTCATTTGGTTGGTTGTTTTTTTGGTTGGCTGTTGTTTAGGGGGAAGGGATTTGTAGGCTGTTGGGGGAGTGGGGGCTGTGTGTATGTATTTTTTGTTTTGGTTGGCTTGTTTTTAAAAAATCCAAAATTTCTATTTTCAAGTAAAGATATGACTACTCTTCTTCGGGGTCCAGAAGAAGCATGACACCTCTACATATTTTCTCCACAGCTAACAGAACTATCACCTTCTTGAAGAAAACACAAATACCATTCAGAAAGCCTCTCTACAGCTACAAAGGACAGTGTTCTTCAGAATTTGCCTTCCACCTCCTACTGTTCCGGGTCTTACTGTAAGCTTTGGTTCAAGAACTATGTGAGGAGCTTTGGATAACCCCTTCTGATACTAAATTGTTAATTATCCAAAATTAAATGAGAACCAATCATTAACACAGGTTCTGATGTTCCATCTTCTTAAGCATTCAAACTCCAATCTGGTCTAAAAAAAAGGCATGCAAATGCAAATATTTACAAGATATAAAAATATGATCATAAAAGCATGCATCTGTAAGGACAACAGAGATATGCCCATAAAATCTAAAGGCAAGGCTGCAAACTGCATTCCATAGAGACCAGAATCTCTCAGGGGGAAGTGGGGGTGGTTTAGCTGAGACAAACTGGTAATGGTATTTTCACAATCTGAGAATAACTATTAAAGGCAAATACGACATTGTGATGAGTTTTATAGTAAAATCTGTTATTTAATGCTAGAAAATACTTAAGACTAAGTCAGTTTATTTTTAAAGAAATCCTCAACTTTTTATTGGCACTAGATCATTCTTAGTAGTATTTTATAGGAATGAAATAATCACTTTCAAATTAGAAAAGAGCTAATCTCTAAAAAAAATCTCAAATTTTCCTTTGTTGCTTTCAATTAGCCCTCTTTGACTACTGCTACTTAAATCATCAGCTGTCTTGCAGTTATGCCCATAATATTTGGTCTGTAAGAAGTCACTTAAAACAGTTCACGATCAGAAAATTCAATCAATCCTTTTATCTTTTTCCTTCATTGAAGCCACAGAGTTTATAGCTCAAGCCTTCTACCTCTCTCTTAACATGTACTTTCAGTGTCCAATGCTATGAAATCACCACATGTAAATGCAAGAGCCCATTAAATTAATCTAAAATCACAACCAGAAAAGAATGGTTGTGTGTTGGTTTCCCAGATGGGTAATAGATTTATTTTTTTCTTATGACTTTACAACTTCAATTATTTTTTATTTTTTTTTTAGTACTTACATGTTGAACTTGAATCAAGGCAGAATCCATTCTGTACTACTGTGGCATTTGCATGCCTCCAACAGAAAACAAATTCAATTATAGTCTGCTGTTAATTTCAAAAATAGCCTTGTTGTTCTGCTGTGAAAATCCTAAATATAAACCTGTTCTTTTTACTCCATGTTTCCTATCCCATAAGCTATATTTTCCCCATATTAGGATTCTGAATAAAAAGCTTTTCTTTCATTACCTTGAAGAATACTGCATTAGGAATCAGAGGAGTTATAAATCACAAGGTCAAATAAATTCTCCCCCACACCTCCCATTTCAGTGGGAGTTTTGCCAGGCCCTAATTCGTAAAGAATGGTATAGTTTCACTACAAATGAAGAAAGTTCTGGCTTAAGAAATTACACCATAGTTGTGTATAATTAGCCCATCTTTATCACAGAGCAAATAAATAGCCTGTTACCTATTTTGAAAGGACCATTAATTCCCAATGCTATCACATATCATTGTACAGAATAAGTTTAATGCTTTATCAACCTTTTGAAAATATGCTTTTTATTACTGACTACACAAAAGAAGTACCAGAAGTTCTAATCTTGAAAATCAAATTGAGTATAAAACATATAGAACTACAGAATTTGAAATTTTCATGTAACCTTCTATTACAGTAATGGTGCGCTGATTTTGCTGAGGTAGAATTAATTTTCTTCCCATGGCTGGTATGGGCCGGTGTTCTGGATTTGTGCTGAACACAGATAACATAGAGTTGTTTTTGTCACTGCTGAGCAAGGCTTGCACAGACCCAAGGCTTTTTCTGCTTTTGTCCTGCCACACTGGTGAGGAAGTTGGGGGTGAGTAGAAGGAGACACACCTGGGACAGGTGACTCAAACTGACCAGAGGGATATTTCAGACCAATTGATGCACACACTGACACATACACTTGACATAGTAGCTTAACCTCAGACCAGCGCTGTCACGATTAACATGCCCAGTGTCACTGGACTGTTGGTTGAACCTGGTTACTGTTAACAGGCCTTCTGCTTTTCTTTGCCAGGCCCTGTGGGACTGCTTCCACAGTGATGACACAGCTCCTGCGCCCACCGTGTCCCAGCTAGCCTTCCTTCACCTTCCCTTTGCTGCTCTCCCAGACACATCTGAGCTGAGTCAGGCATCCTGACATTTGCTTAGTTTTCTGCATGTCAAAATAAGCCATTCTTCTGCTTTGAGAGGTTATTCTCGAACCAGCTCTTCAGAGGCCCTTTGCAATTCAGACCAATCCTCTCATCAATCCTATGAAGCAGATCCCTGAACAAGACAAACATCTGTTATTATGTAGCACATAGTTCTAACCCTACTAATCATTCTGCTCACTTCTTTCCCAAAATTACTCTTCTGCCCCAGACCATATCCACAACCAGTTCTTCCCTGTGAGCAAGTAAGGAGGACAGCTGACCATCTCCCCCCAGAGAAAGCTTTTTATACTCTTGTGAAACGTACCTTTCTATTTCAAGCCAGTTGAACAGCCTTCTAGTTATGGCAAAACCTGGTTTTAGATGAATGCAAAGCAATTCATACTCATTCTATATTTGTGCCTGGAGCCTTTTACTCACAACTAATACCACAGCTACCTCACTTCCCAGCTCAATCTTTTGGCACACCATTGACATTCTACAGCTTATTTGAAAAAAAATAAAAGTACATTTATTTACCTGTTCAAATATTCATGTGTCATGTACATTGCATAAACACACACAACATAATGCTCTTTTTCAAGGGACTAACATAGTCTCTGAATTAATATTTGCCTTCTGTTGGATTTGAATTTCCCATGAGGTTTCTGTTGCAGCATGAGGACAGGACCATGTATTCCCACCAATCTTCATCTGGATCTCCAACAGCTGAGCAGAGCTATACCAGCAGAAGTAATTTTATCGCTATTTAAGAGACATTATATCAAAGACAGTTACAGCTTACACTGAACTTTCATATCTGCTAGTGCTAAATGCTGCATCCAAGCATATACACCAAGAATATTTCTTGACTTTCATAGGACCTCCAATGTTCCAGGTATTAAGTACCACTAACACTAGCACTCAAATTCAAAAACCGAAATACTATACTGTTCTGAAATAAAGCAGCTATATTTAAAAGCATATTATCAGAAAAATGACAATGCAGTCTCACCTTGAAATGATTCGCAGGGTGTACTAGCTGATGTGCCAGCATCTGCTGATGAAATCTGAACGTTATCCAAATTCTTTTCTTTAGATTTTGATCCAAGATTTTCAAGAACCATCTCCTCTTCTCTACTTGAGGTATGAACAAGAGAAGATGAAGTTTCACCATAGAGTCGTTTCAGTAATTTCGCCAAGAACACTGCAGGGTAAGAAAATTTTTTTTAACAGGAAGAAATGCAGTGTTTCAAAAATACTACAAGACTTTGGAAACCCCAACAACTAATTGGTACGAGACAGTTTCCCTCATATTCCATCTAAGTCTGTTTTGAGTAGACCCTACCCTCTCACAGGTGAAACTGAAAATAAATATATTTAAGTTCAAAACTTGAATCAGAAAAACAGCTTTAAAACACCGAAGTTCACAAGCAAGGTTACATTTGAGGTTTTCTATTTGACTACATTTTGGCAATAATTTAACAGCACATTTACAGACTAAACACACATTAATTTTAAAAACAAGAACCTTCCCATGCAGGTGTCATAAGGCTGCTCAAAATGCAGGTCTCTTCTGGCACAGAGGCACGGCAATTGAATTAGTCATTAAAATCAGTAAGCTACAACGATTTAATCACACAGAAAAACTAGAAGTAGACAGCAGCAGAAACACATGGTAACCAGTTATTTCTACGGAATTATCAGTATTCTTATACGCCTCTTCTTCTTATGTGCCCATTTCTGACGACACTGACAATCTGCTACAAGTTAGTCAAATGCAAGTATAATTTGATTAAGGAAATATATGCAAATAATCTACTCATTAACAAAACCATTATCTTTTTTATATATACATGTATACTTCAAGAACTTAAAAAGATATTATATTAAAGTATATAGTATTAGTAAAAGTTTTTATCCATTGCAAAGCAACAGCTCTAGTTTCATGAATTCTACTGCGGTCAAGGAGATACTGTGGGATGTGGGGGTGTGAAAAAAGACATTTGAAGAAAAAGGTTATCTGAACTGCAACTTCAAATTTAATATACATTCTGTGGACACTACACAGACAACCTGCTACAGATTCAAAATAAAATAATTCTGCCAAGAGAAAAGAAGTGAAATTATTTTAAGAAGAATGCATCCCACTGCATCTTAGCAGGAAAACATTTTATCGTCATATAACTCGTTAATAGATTACTTCACAACTGAAAAGAAACCTTCATCCTTGAACCACCAGTCCTTGATAGACAAAACTGTACCTCCAGTGTACCTTGGCAACTACGCTTTCTCATGTAAATGCCTAACTATGTGGGAGAATGCTTTGCTATGGACTATGATTACAGTTTCTAGATAGACATAAACAAGTGACTGTGTGTTTTCGTAAGGTTCCCTTGCCAGGTTACTCTACGGCTAGAAAGACAAAATGCACAATTACTCTCCTCAGCTAAAGAAAGTAGATGGAAATAACCAGCATAACAAGACAAAGTTAACTGCCTTTTTCAGATCTCTGACTCTAAAGCAAGTTATCCAAGAGGTTTATCCTGAACCCTTTTCCCAGGTGCTCCTACTGACACTCCAGCATTTTAATAAACTACAGTACAGCCATTACTAAATGTCACCGTTTAATGCCAACAGGCAGCCAAGTCCCACCCAGCTGCTCACTCACTTTCCCCCACATGGAATGGGGGAAGGAATCAGAAAGATAGGATTGAGACCATTCATGGGCAGAGGTAAAGACAGTTTAACAGGTAAAGCAAAAGTCACGCACACAAGCAAAGCACGGAATTCATTCATCACTACCCATGGGCAGGCAGTGCTCAGCCATCCCCAGGAAAGCAGGGCTCCATCCTGTACAGTGCTGACTTGGGAGGACCACTGTGCCCCACTTGCTCCTTTTCTTCTCCTGGCTCTGTATGCTGAGTATGACACCACATCGTGTGGGACACCCCTTGGGTCAGCTGGGGTCAGTCGTCCCAGCTGTGTCCCCTCCCAGCCTCCTCAGGGGTGAGGAGCAGGAAAGACCCTGACTGTGTGTAAGCATTGCTCAACAGTAACAAAAAGATGCCTGAGTCATCAACACTACTTTCACCATAAATACAGAAAACACATCGCCACAGGAGCTGTTACGAAGAAAATTAACTCTAGCACATCCACAACCAGTACAGACTGACATTCAAGCACTTGTACTGAAGGAACTATTCTTCCAAAGCAAATGATTATTGACATACTGATGAATCTAGATATGCAAATACATCTCCAAATCTGATGAGAAGAGCTGCCTCCTCAAAACTACACTGGATCTCCCCCCCAAATTACATCACCTTTTCCTTTCCATTTTTAAAATTGAAGGACTGTACTAATGCACACAGTAGCATTCCTTCAGAAAACAAGATGAGACCTGCTGTGACGCATTCATTCCTTCTAATTCCCATGGGAAGCTCTTTAATACCTTTGCTTGAGAAAGCAAGCTGACAGAATGCCTGCCTTGGAGGATATGAATACTGGGGAGGTTATTCTTTGATAAAAATCTCTTTTGCTCAGAAAAAAAGTATCTAGATCAGGAACAGTGACAGATTCACCAAAGCAACATCCACTTGGCTGGAGTTTTCAGCAGACACTGGAAGAAGCAGCACGGTGTGGAGTGAGGGAGTTCTTTACTGCCTACAAAGTTTTCACATCTGTGTCAGAGCATCTCAGCACTGACACAAGTCACCTCTTAAGATAACTAGTAATTTCTAATAACCATAACAAAATAGAACTGAGCAGTATTGACACTTAGACATTACAAAGTCCTCATTTGAAACCTGATGTATTTAAAGGCTTCTGAAGACAGCAAAGCAATGAATCCCAGCAGTACATCTTCCTCAGGTGAATGAAGAATCACAGAATCAGGCGAGTTGGAAGAGACCCACAAGGATCACTGAGTCCAACTCTTGTCCCTGCAAAGGACCATCTTCAGGAGTCACATAGTGTGCTTGAGAGCTTTTTCTAAAGGATTATTGAGCTCTGTCAGGCTTGGTGCTGTGAACACTTCCCTGGGGAGTCTTTTCCAGTGCCCAACCACCCTCTAAGTGAAGAAACTTTTCCTAATACCCAACCCAAATGTCCCCTGACACAGCTTCCGGCCATTCCCTTGGATCCTGTCACTGTCACCACAGAGCAGATATCAGTGTGTGCCCCTGCTCTTCCCCTCATGAGGAAGCTGTAACTGCAACGAAGTCCCCCCTCAGTCTCCTTCAGGCCGAAGAGACCAAACGCCCTCAGCTGCTCCTCATATGGCTTCCCCTTAAGCCTCTTCAGCATCTTTGTTGGTCTCTTTTGGATGCTCTCTAATAGCTTAATATCTTTGTTATATTATGTCACCCAAAACTGCCCCCGGCACCTCAGCTGAGGCCACCCCAGTGCAGAGCAGGACAACCCCCTCCCTTGCCTGGCTGGCAATGCTGGGGCTGATGCCACCCAGGACAGGGCTGGTCCTCCTGGTTGCCAGGGCACTCCTGGCTCATGCTCAGCTTGTCACTGACCAGGACCCCAGGTCCCTTTCCACAGTGCTGCTTTCTGGAATCTCACTCCCCAGTCTGTCTGTCCAGCCAGGGCTGCCCCATGCCAGGTGCAGGATCCAGCACTTGTTGAACTCCTATGGCTGGTGATTGCCCAGCCCTCTGATCTGCTGAGGTCTCTCTGCAGGGTCTCCATGCCCTAGAGGGAGTCAACAGCTCCTCCCAGTTTTGTACTGTCTGTGGGCTTGGTTATCCCTAGAATTGCCAGAGAGTGCTAAAAAACCTCACTGACTTATTTTGAACTATTTGGAATTCTAAGTATATTCCAGTCTGAATAAAAAATAAAATAAAAATCTGCCTGCATCCCAAAACCTTTTGAACAAAGTGGTCCTCAGTATAAGTGAACAAAGAAACTAGGCTCTGAGGAATATCCATTCTGCCATCCTCAGCAGCTTTACATGCTCCAAAGCAGCACTCTGCTCTGCAGTTAACAGTCTCAGAACTGAGCTACCAAAACATTTTAGATGACAAAGGAAGCTCCTTCCAGAGAGTTTTATTGCTGCAATTACTTGAAAAAAAGGTATCATGTGATACACGTAAGAATTGGCTCAATTGTCCTGCCTGATGCTATAGAGCAATTTTTGCCTATTGAAAACCTCTCCTTAACCTGATGTCTCTGGTACTATCCAGCATTAGAGATCAGTCCATTTAGCCAGAACTGCTCAGACCCTTAAAAATAACTACCCCTTAATAGGAAATTAGCAATAAAGGAAATTCAAGCAAAAATATCTACTGCCAGAAATGTATCTTACTTATTAAGAGTTTCAAAATGGACTAAGATTTACTCTCACCATAGCCATAGCATAGTCAAGTTAATAACCATATGGTTATTTCTTGACAATATTTTCCTGTCAACATAACTGATGGAGGTACAGACAGAGGTTCATCTGGTCTTTTGATTCTGATTAAGCTTTAAATTTAACTTTAAAATAAATAAAAAAATCATTTTTCAGCTGAAAACATTTAGCACTATTAAAATATTCCTATAGTGCAATGAGCTGAAAAAGCACCATAACACTTGACTTTCCAGGAATTCCTCAGTGACAAAAAGGAGCCAGTATTTTCAGACATGAGAATAAGCTGCAATAGGTACCAAACTAGTTCCCTGGCTAATTCTTGACAACTCATGTCTGGAAATAGTGAAGTACAAATACATTAGAAGACTGAAAAAGCACCAGGTCTCTACAGTTTGACCTCACAAAAAGAAAGAAAAGTGTAACTCAAAGAAATAAAACACAGAACACATGCTGGCTTACTGATACAAATTGTGAACACCCCTGATCTTTCTACTACTAATTTTGCAAGAAGAGTAAGGAGCCTCCTTCAAATAAATGCATTTTTGCCACCTATATATTAAATTGACACCTTGACTCAATTCATATTACACACCTAAGCAGACTATCCACAAACACACTGGAATAGCACTGCAGATTTATGAACGTTCTGGGGTTGGCAACAGTACTTAGCATGACTTAAAACTCAGTTAGGACTACAGACTGTAACAAAAGCATGCTGAAGAACTAAACAAATTAAGTTCTGAACAGCAGAAATGTTCCTTTACAGTGATAGCTTCCTCAAAAACATTTCTGTGGAGAATGCTTGTCACATACTTTTGGCTACTTGTCACCCATACAGTAAGTACCTCCACCACATTTCTCATTTGGTTTACTCTTGCCTACTTAAGTCAAAGTTGGGCAGCAAGAACAAAGTAAAGTGGCACTGGGAGCACTGAACTCTGTGAAGCTTGCAAGTTGTTCTACTTGGTCTCTTAGTCTCTCCTACAAACACGAGCTTTCCAAAAAGGGAAGAATCAGGGAACTTCTGAAACCATCCCATGTGCAAGATGTGCTAATATGCTATTTCTGCTACAGCAGAAGGAAAGATAGTACAGCAGAATGGAAAAGGACAGAAAGATCAGACAGAATGATAATCCTCATGCAGAACATATGGACAAGGCTTCATTAAAATGTTCAGTTCATCTCTGTTAGTGAAGAATTACTCTCCAATATTCAAATGGATTTAAATCCTTTAAGTCTTTTATCATACAAGTACCACATCTCCTACGAAGGTCACGACAGGACAGTTACTTTACAACATGATCATAAAAGTCACAGAACTGTTAAGGTTGGAAGGGACCTCCAGACATCACCCAGTCTAATCCCAAAGCTCAGAGCAGGATCAACCAGAGCAAATTGTGGATGGCCTTGCCTAGCAGGGTATAATAATCCTGTTGTGTGGATCTTCCCTAACCATGACTGGACACTCTTGACCAGAGATCCTCAAGGGAACCACCTGAAAAAGAGATGACTGTGTTTATCAGGACCCAGAGCAATGGAGTGTAAAAGCATTTTAAAAGACTTCTACAGACAGAAGATGTTAGCTACACTGCTATTCTTATCAGCTAGCAAGTGGAAGACTGATGATAATTTCAGGCTAGGAGCTGCTCATTTCTTTAAACCATTCCCCACAAAGCTTACTTTTCCTTTAACCATACAGGACAGTTTCATAGTTTGAGTCTTCTGGATTCTTTCTGAAGGAGCTGCTCAGCTGGCCAAACTGATGAACAAAGGCCTTCACTCTGTGTTTATTTGGCCTAACATAGAGATTCTTGAGTCATTGCTCTGCAAGCCTCACAAAGACAAAGGCATTCAGTTCGTATTTCAGCCACCAGGGCAAAATTCAGTCTGAAGTTATGACGCCCGATGGCATGCAAGGCCTGCACATCAGACACTGCTGCAGAGACCTCATGTACACAAGACACCGATTCTGCCAATGAGCCTCTGGGTGCTCAAGAGGTACTCTGTAGAGATGATGGTGCACTGGGTACAGGCCCTTGTTAGAGTAACTGGAAATCAATAAACAGAACCTCCAAGGATAATTAAATTTATTAACCTTGACCTAAACTTCCCAGTACAAGCAAAAGCCACAAACACCCACCCACACGCTGACCTCGGGAAAAAAAACAAAACCTCCAATCGTCAAGCCCCACAGCCAAAACAGCTCAAAAAAGGAATCAGCTGAAAGCTCAAAGACCCCAAACCATTATTAGAAATGGCAGAGACCAAGGGCTTGACTTATGTCAAGAGAGCTTGTGTGTGCACAACATATTCTAGCCCTGAGGGAAATGAATCTATTTAGTCATTAACTTCAAAATCCTCTTTATAGGGATCACTTAGCTGCAGAGAAGATTCACAGATTTAGGATACCAGCTCAGCAACTACCAAAAGATTAAAATCAAGGAAGAAAGAGAGTGACTAACCACTACAAAACATTCTATGGCACCTGAACAGGGTATAATTTTTCCACTCCCCCTCATTTTTACCAAAAACATTCAAGCTATGTAGGGATACGAGAAAAAGAACAATGCAGTGACATGTAATGATATTCTGTGTAGCTTGATAGTTCAGATCATCTGAAAGATGATCTAACATATAAGATGCGATGCTCTTGTTCAAGTCAGGAGAAAGAAACAGAAAATCTGATTTTCTTGCTATCAGCAAGGTCAGTTTTGCCAAGAGTGACGTATTCCCATTTCACCATGAATAGCATATGCAAACCAAAGCATAGCGCTGTAGCAGTGTCATGAGAATAACAAAATTGATCTTGCCAGCTGGGGGAAAAATAGTGAAATATGCAGAATCCTAGCTGTGATCAAAGTACAGGTTTATGTACACAGGAAAGGGTACAGTATTTTGCTTTGTGTTCCCAGTCTGCAAGCAGTCCTCATCCTGCAGGCGAAGCTATGGTAACAGGCTCTTACAACAGCAGCTAAAGTATAAAAAAGGGATAAAAAAGCAAGGACTGCAAGATCTGCAGTAGAAAATTCAGGCTGAAGCTGACTGTCTCTTTCAAGAGGCACTTGTAGACAAACACAGAAGCTAACAGCTTATAAGATCTTGTGTTTAGTCAAAGAGGAGGCCATTCTGCAGATCATCGACTACATCTTCAGTCTTCATACTTCAGACTAAATTGCATCTATCTATGAATTTATAGTCCTTCCTTCCAAACAGCACTGCTATTTTATAATACACTTTCTTGAGGAAAACATCAAGCAATTTTTCAGCTCATATTTCAGGATAGAATCCACTTGCATCTTAAGGCCAGAAAACATCCTATTCCAGCTTGTCTGAATTACTGGGAGAAGTACTTTTACACACCTACCCATACTGAGACCCAAAACCTTGTATCTCAATACTTTTAATATACTTCAGAAGACTCCAGAGGAACTCCATAGTTCGTATTAAGGTTTTTTCCAGAGCCTAATTGCCTTTGGCATAGACATACACAGACCATGTTTGCTATTCAGATTTGAAAAACTTGACTGCTTGAACTGTTTTCACCTTTTCTTCCTCTCCTTAGCAGGTTAAAGAATCCTACATTATATAGGAATATACTTCCCACTGGAGATCTCCCTACAGGTTAGAAACCTTGATTCTGAAGTCTCTTTTGGCCTGGAAAGCAGTCTCTCAGCCTCATACACCTTACTTTTAACTACCTGCCTTCATCAAGAGAGCACTTTTTTTAAACAAAGTGCTGTTCATCCCATTTCTCCCACAAGCTATGGCGAGTTGCTTTGTTGCTGTGAGGTTTTTTGGGCTTTGATTTTGAACTACAAAACTGTAATACTGATAATGAGTAGAAACACCATGGTGAAATGCTGATATAACAAACTGATGATTTTAAACTTGACTAGCTCCTTACACAATCTTTTAGTTACACAAGACTCACTAAACTTTAATGACATCTTAAAGGGAAAAAATTGTACAGTTCTTCACAGGATGTCTACACAAGGTGGGAATGGTCCTGTTTACAAGTTTACAATTGGTCTCATTGACATTACATATAACTACTGGTTTAACTGCTAAAGCTATTATTATATATTTAATGGTGAAAAGAACCCACATGTACTATTTGGGAAGTAAATAACAGAAGTATTTAGTTGAATCCAAGATCACATGAATTCTTTGCTTGAACTACTAGGTATCAGCTGGAACTCAGTATGGTTGTTAACCAAAACCTCACAGGGAGCTGCAGAAGAAACATGGATGCTATAATTTTAGATCTAATGTGCAATAGTAACTGCACAATATCAAGACCACTGACACTGTTCTCACTGAAACAGCATCTATTAGTCTTCAACATCCCATTAGACAAAAAAAAAAAACAGATGCTAATTGCCCTAATTTTACACTGTCTTATACTTTATTACAGGTTTGAGAACCACAGTGGAAAAAAAAATTCAGTTTTGTGCTCTAAGGTACTAGTTGATAAAATATGTCTCCATTTATCTTTTTACTTAGCATTACTTTTATAGCACATGGAAACCCACTTTGTTATCTAAAACCCAGCAATACAGAATTCTGTCTGTGAGACAACTTTTCAACAGCTGCAGCTTATTTAAGTATATAGCACATATCAGTAGAATCGAAAGGAAAAGAATATAGTGATTAAATACCCCATATGCACATATTCACCTAAATCAAGCAGTTATTACAAAGGGAGAGTTATTACAAAGACAGATTGACCTGCGAGCCTCTAGACCAACACAGTTCATAGCAATGGCAGATACAAAACAGTAACTTATTCCTAGAAAAAGCCAACATGTATTTTTTCTTCTTAGCTTAAAAGAAACTTATTCAGCTAGACCAAGCGCAGTCTCTGTCACATTGCAGTTTCAAATCAGTCAGACTGGTGCTACATCTGTCAGCAAATTCTAAATGACTGTGTAGCTCAACAAGAATCTGACTAATAGATCGTGCCATTCTGCCTCAACAAAGGTTTCAGAGATCTGTCAGTAGGCCACCTTAATTGCAGCCACAAGCTCCTAGACATCTAATAAACTTGACACGACAAAGATGATAAGAAGCTACATAACCACAACGAGAAGACCACGATTTTGTTCCACTGTTCATAAGAATCCCGTCTGCCTTGTAGTGAAACTCTGCAAAATGTGTATTGCTACTGCAGTCCTGGGAAAACAGAGCATCTTCACTATAGCTTCAATTTGTGGATACTGTCCATCTTCTACAAAACTTAAAAATGTTTCTCATACTGCACCATTATCTTTTTCTTACCTGGCACAATCAAACAGACCTCACTGAAAATATCTAAAGATCTCATACACCTCTACTAAAACTCAACTTTGGTGAATATTATTATTAATAATAATAATTCTGGTCACTGAGTTGAGCCAACTGTAAACTATAGTTGCACAAGACAGTCAGCAGTGCCCTGGCAGCCAGGAGGCAGTTCTGGAGGGCACCAGGCACAGCTGGGCAAGTGAGGAAATGGTCCTGGCTCTGAGCTGCTGCAGCCCCCTCTCAAATCCTGTGTGCAGTTTTGAGTGCTACAAGATAAGAAAGATACAAAGCAGTTAGAGAGCAACCAAAAGAGATCTACAGAGGTGGTGAAGGGCCTTGAGGGGAATCCGTAAGAGGAGCAGCTGAGGTCACTTGGCCCTGTTCAGCCTGGAGGAGACTGAGGGGAGATCTCACTGCAGTTACAGCTTCTTGTGAGGGGAAGAGGAGGGGCAGGCCCTGATCTCCGCTCTGTGGTGACAGTGTCAGGACCTGAGGGAATGGCCTGAAGTTGTGTCAGGGGATTTTTAGGCTGGCTATCAGGACACGGTTCTTCACCTAGAGGGTGTTTGGGCACTGGAACAGCTGCCCAGGGCAGTGGTCACAGCACCAAGGCTGGCAAAGCTCAAGGAGCATTTGGACAAAGTTCTCAGGCACATGGTGTGAATCTTGGAGATGGTGCTGTGTGAGGACAAGAACTGGACTCCAATTATTCGTGTGTTACCTTCTAACTCAGTGTATTCTGTAATTCTATGAGACTTTTTCCCTCTCTCTTCTGGATAGATTTGGGCAGGGGAAGGGGGAAGGCTGTGCTCTTAAAAGTGACACTTCTCATCCAGGCAAAACACCAAGATCAGCAACAAAAACTTTTTTTTACTCCTTCCATAAAAAGTATCCATGGCAGAGTCAAGTACACTTACTCTAGTGTAATTTCTACATTTAATCACAAAACTCCCAGCTATTTTGTAATTTAGCCAACTACAATCCACATACAATTTACAACTTGGTAAACTGTAATAAATCTTTGGTCATATTTGGGGGGGAACAAGATACTTCTCACAGAAGGAAAAAAATAATGTCAAGCATCAAACTCCATCTGCAATAAATATTTCCACTACCAATAAAGTCATATTATGAAAAAAACACATCCACTTAAAAAAAAGGTGTCTATCTTTTCTCCCAGTGAAACATCAAAGTATTTGCCAATAAATTGTGTTGAGTTTGAAAAACAAAAATAAGAAAACTATTTGAATAACCTCAAGATCTCTAACAATCAATGCTTCTCTGAAACTATAAAAATGAAAGAAATTGTGTGCTCTTCTGCAAGAATTAAGATGTTTAATATGTGATCTGGCCATATTAAAAAACCCAGCAAAACAAAAACCCCAAAACTAAGGAACTGGAATCTCATTTCAACACCCATTACAATCCTGCCCCAAGTCACCTGAGAGATGAAAATAGCACTCCTTCAAGCAATTTTCTCTATTTAAAACCATTTGTCACTGATGTCTATCAAGTGCCCACATTTTCTTTCCAGTTTAATCTCTTCAACAGGAAGTCTCCTTTTGTCCCACTAGATCACCCCTTGTACAGCACAACTTTTCTATCACTTTTTACTAGCAACTATAGTCAATAATGTACATTACACCTCCATCAATACCTTCAGCAACTGGAACATCACTCCCTATGCAACCCTTTATGACACTGTTATTTTGGGGTGGCACAAACTTTCAAGAACGATGAATAAAGCTTTCAAGATGCAATTGCTGATATTAAACAGCAACAAATTAGGAGTTCAGCTGTCCCAGACAGGATCAATACTTTGTTAATAACATACAGAATGCCGGTGATAGTAGTTCTAGCCCTAATATGAATCACTGGTCCATGAGCAAGTAAAAAACAAAAAGTTCCACAAAACTCAAAAAAAATGCACTTTCTCAACTACTTTTGTCACACCCTTTCCTGGCACAGTGAAGTGCATTTCACTTACCTGCTCCACTGGCTTTTCACTATTTAGATTCCCTTCACTGACAATTAGACCCATGACCTACAAGCTGCTGCCCATCCCATTTATTCTGTATTACAGCCCAGTTCCAAACAAAATAAAAGCTTCACTGTTCACTTGTAATGTATACAAAAATCTGTCTTTAGCATCTCCAACATACTCTTCCCAAAAAAAAGAGCAAAACTAACCTTAAAGAGAAGCAGCTAAACCCTCTTTCTCAGCTCTTTTATAGGACACCTGTCTTTTCAAAACTTTATACAGTTTTACAATAGAAAGTCAACAGTTTTCATACATGCTCTGGACTGCAGAGCCTGATCACATGAAGTTCTAAACTCTTACAAATTTGTTACTTCTTCCCATGGGAGCATGTGACATCCTTGTATTTCTCACTGTATTTTCTTCCCAATCTTAAATCATTGCTCCTTAGAGTGGCTGAATAAAACATGAATGATTTCCAACTTTACACAATAAAGTCAGACACTCAGCATGATCATTTTAGCTTTTTCTGACACACTACCAAAACAAGTAGCTCTTTATCTGATCTTCAGTTTTAAACAATTTGAGAGCTTTAGAATTCGGTTCCCCCATTCTCAGCTCTAAAGCCATGCATTCATTCACAAGTGCATGAACTCACTCTTACTAATTCACTCTCTTCCAGGGAACATCAATTTGTAATTCACATTCCCAAAGTGTAGAAGCAAAGCAGTTACTCCTTCTCCCTTTCTCACAACGAATCTGCATCTAAGCCACAGAGAACACTACTGTGTATTTATACTACTTATACCTCCTTCAAACGATCTCTAGTCGTAGTCCGTCAGTAAATAGCTTAAACATTAACTCTTGCTGATCAGTTTCACTCTCAAATTGTTATCCTCCCACGAAGTATTCCAGTTTCGGGATGCTGGAACTGTCTGAAAACGCAAAAGCCAGGCACAGGATGCAAGCATTCGGCACTACTCGACACCCCCTAAGAACGAGATATTACTTATGGAACACCTGTATTACGATTATTGCGTTCTCTCTGTGCCGTATCTTATAAAACATTTAGATAAACGGAATTGACTGAAACTGTGCTTGGACAGCAGAAGGCTTTTATTTTATTCTTTGCAAGAACAGTACCACAGTTATTTCAGAAGTTAGCTGATTCACTTTAAATAAGCCAGAATAGATGGTCACTAACAACAAATAAGCATGCGTGTATGTGCATTCTGAGGAAAAAAGGTGTAATCCTAAAATACTTTGCGATTAGAGGAGTAAATGTGACTGACTCTCTCCCCAGCCGCAGGCAGGAACACGCGGCAATAGAACCCGCCCCGGCCGCTCCGAGCCAGCGGGGCTGGACGGGATCTCGGGAGCGCTCGGCCCCGGCGGCCCCACGCACCCAGAGCCCCGCCCGTGCGGCGGGCAGGCTCCGCCGAGGCCACTCTGTCCACCCGCCTCCCCCGCTGCCGGGCTCGCCCGGCTTCTCACCGCTTCTCCCGCGGGAAGGGCGCCGAGGAGCGGAACAAGCGAGTCCCGGGGCAGCGCGGTGCGTCCGGGCCGGAACACACTTCAGCTGAGGGCAGCCGCGCCCGGCGCCGTCACCGCCTCTCCCCGGCTCCTTCCGTCACCGGCCCCGGGAGCAGCACGGCGGCGGCACCAACCACCCCCCGCCCCCAGCGACGCGGCCTCACCGTCCCTCCTGCTCCCGGCCATGGCCCCGCGGCCCCTCCGAGACGCCGCTCCCGGCCCCGCGCCCTCTCTCCTTCCCGTTGGCCGCCGCGCCCGTCAGTCACGCTGCTGAGGCCGCTATTGGCGGAGACCGCGGCAAGGCGTACCCGCTCCTGACGGGCTGGCCCCGCCCCCTCTCGCCGCGGCCCGTCAGGTGCGCTGC
>VXBU01008765.1:1485698-1524536 GCA_013400315.1 Bombycilla garrulus
GGGCCGCACCGTCGGGGACGGGCGCCCGGGCAGCGGGGCGAGGGCGCGCCAGCCGCGCCGTCGGGTGTGGTGTCATCCCCCATTAGCGACGGGTCCCGGCGTTCCGCTGGCCCCGGCGCGGTGCCGCCGTGGTGGGGGTCTCGCCGCTGTACAGCCCGGCCAGGACGGCTGCGCGGCGGAGTGCCCGGTGCCTGAGCGGGGCGGCCGCGGTCTGGCCGGAGGGAGCGGCGGGGAGGGGGATGCTGCGCGCGGAGCCGCAGTGCCGGGGCGATTTAAATTTTGGCAGCGCGTGATTCTGGGGCTGCCCCGCGAGGAGGGGCCGGGGAGCCGGGGCTGGCGGCGCACCGCCGCGTGCACCGCTCCCCGCTTTTCCTTCCCGGGGCGCCGTGCCGCGCCGGGGAGGGTGCGGGCACGTCGGAGGGGCCGCGGTGCTCCGGGCTTCTCCCGGTCCTCCGGAGGGACGGCCCGGCCCCTGGGGCGGTGGGGCGGCAGCCGAGGAGGGCGGGCGGCAGGTGAATCCCGCAAGTTCCCTGCGCCGCGGGTGCGCAGGGCTCGGCGCGCCCGGAGAGTCCGCGGGGGTGGGAGCCCGGCGCATCTGCTGCGCTCCCCTCGGTCACCGGGGCGATCACGGTGGCTCTCGCCGCGCAGAGGGCGGCGTTCGCGGGCGGGTTGGCTGAGCGCCTCCGCGGTCGTTTGAAACACCGTCTGCCGGAGAAATAAAATAATTACCCAGCGTCATAATGAGAGCGCAGCGCGCCCCAGCCCGCCTCGCTTTCCGGAGAGGAGCCGGCAATCCGCTCGGCGGCCGCCACCGTCGGGGCGGGCGGTCCCCGCCGGCCCCGCCGACCCGCTGCTATGGGGCCGGTGCGGATCGGTACGGGGCAGGGGAGCGAGGTGACCCTTCCAGCCGGCGAGAAGTGCAGAAAAGGAGCTTTCTTTTACTGCCCCGCTTTCTGTCGCCTTCGTAACCTAATTCTTGTCGCTGCTGGTGCCCCAGTTCTAACAGCGGTGCCCGTGCCGTACCAGCTTGGCGTTTAGCCATAAATCCATGTATGAGTGCTTCTGCCTCAACTTCCCTCAAAGGGTTCTAATTTACGTCGACAACCTACTGTTTGTTTCCAATTTTGCTTCGTTACGGCACATTCTTACGCAGGCTTAATGTGATTTGGGGGCAGGTGGCACTTGAATCTCTTCCAAATTAAAGGCCTGAGAATGGGACCAAGTACTCCCGTCACCTTAGGTGGTGTGAGCCCAATATCGCGGTTGTGAAAGGAAGTGCCCTTCTTAGCGCTGGAGTCTTTTGGAACTATTTCTCTCTGCTTCACAGTAGCAACACAAGCAGAGCACTAGCAGAATTTGAAACACTGGATACCTCTAGCCATTTAGGTAGTAGATAACTGCAAGCGGGCGTCCTGCTAGGAGCAATGGTCACGTCAATGTGACCGAGTGCAGATCCAACTGCAGATGGTGGAGAAATCTCATGTGGGGTCTTAGCAACTGAATGTTTTTTACTGTGGGATGTGTCAAGGGAGCATACTGATGGTACTGGACGTTTTAAAAAGCAGCTTGGGGGTAGAGCAGAGGATGGATGGTAATATTTTATAAAATGCATGTATATTTGAGGTATCGGCCATTCACATCTCTGTTTCATTGCATTTCCATCTCTGTGTTTTATCTGGAAAACAGGTAAAATAGGAATAGTAGAAGTTTTAGATTTCTGTGCTTTCAGCAATATAGCAATACTTTCAAGTCATTTCCAGATGGTTTGCACAAATCTCTTCCAGAACTGCAAGTTTTAATTTTTCTGTGTGTAGCTATTTTTACAGTGCTAAGCAGATCATATAATTTATGTTTCAAAGGTTCTTCCCCTCATCATTTTGCATGCTTTTCAAAATGTGTGTTATGTGGTTAAAATGGATTCAGACAATGTTTAATAATTTTATGAATTCCAATGTTATACATTGGAGATTTTAATTCTGAGTGTTCAAGGCAGAACCTGTGTGATCTGATATAATATTCCTAAATTAAGGAATGCAATTATTATGCTATTGTTCAGTAACACATGAACTAAAATCTAGGATTCTCAAATAAATTTGTTGATTTTACTTTAGTTTTTTTTAGCTTTTCATTTTAGTACTATTAAGTGCTATTTGCATTTAGTTAGTAATATATCTAGTTTGCACTAGAATGGTATAGGGCATACCTCTAATAACTTTTCACAATTTTCAGTCCCTCTGAAATGAGTTTAAATTCCTGGTGCAAATTGAAATTGCACTTAGAGCAAAGTCGTAAATGCTTTAAGAATCAGCAAACATAGATTGCTCTTGACAGAGGTGTTGCCAATGTGTTTTGTCTATGTAACACGTAAAACCACCGTCAAATCCAAGACTTGCTGAATGGTAATAATCATACTGACTTAATGGGATTGAGATTTCAAATTTGTGTACGGCAAGATCCCACAAATTATTAGTAGTGATACTGTTGGCAATGCCAAGCTGTTGAAACGAAAAGTTACCAAAGCAAGACAGAAATTTCAAGGTCCATTGTGGCAAACTAAAAGTTATATTTTAAATGAATTCCAATATAGGAAACAAGTTATTTCAATAGTAATTGGTACATGTGGTAGAAGAAACATATCCCTGAATAGAGGGATTCATACAAGATCCCGAAGAAAGCTTTTATGTCCAGTTTCCACTGTGTCTGAACATCAAGCAGCATTCTGCCCAGAGGGTACAGTCTGCAAGTTCCCCTGAACATTGCCTGTCCTGGTCCACTCATTGTGTCACAGGTATGAAAGGGATTTTTGGCAGCAGATGCTCTAATAGGAAGTATTTGTAGATGTAGTCTGGATGACTGAATTTCAGCTTGACTGTGAGCTTTGCCTGGCTACATTGTGGACTCCGGAGTAATTATTGGCATGGTATTTTTGTGCCTTAACAAGGGTGGTAAAATGTTATTTTACACCTGCCTTTGGCAAGAACTTTTTTCCCTGTTTGTAATTACACAGTCAAAACAATTTCCTCATATAACTATGATAATCCTATGAGAAGTTTCAGTAATAAAAAGAACATAACCCCTCAAATACCATGCTGATTTTTTATGAGGTATACCACTGGGGGCCTTTTGAATCTGCATCAGTCAAACAAAAACAGCTGTTTTGGTTCTACTCCATGAACAAGACAAGTCTTATTTGCTGCTTCACTTAATCAGTACAGTGAATTTGTTTATATCTAACCATGCATGGTAAATGAGAGGACCACTAATGCAGCAAGTAAGTGTTAGCCCATCAATTGTGATTGTATTTAAGAAAGACTTTCCGTTCTTAGAAATGTATTACATGGGTCAAAATATCCCATTGAATTGAAAATGTTCTGTTTGCTAAATGGGTAGTTTGGTTTGAATAGCTACAGGAAAAAAAATTATACACATATTAGTTCAGTTTGCCTTGCAAAAATTCATAGTCATCCACGAACCATATGGCTTTCTTACCTCTAGTAGAGAAATAGCTTTCAGCATGGCAGATACAGTATGTCAACAGCTATGATCAAATATAAGTAGAAGTGGGCATGGATGAATCAGAATCTCTTCTAAAGCAGACTTGCTGGAGAACACGGCTTCTCATATTTCAGTTCATATATATCTTCATTATAGAACTATATTTCCCAGAACAGATTATAGTTCATCACAACTACTTTCTTTTGGAGAGGCCAAAATGATTCATTAAAGTAAAATAAGTACTCTTCCCATGATATTTATTTAGAAAATGTCAAGTAGCAGTTTATTCATTTAGTACACACTCAGTTGTGATGAGAGGATGGAAATCACTGCAGTTAGATTTCTCAATCAGTGTTTCCACGCATGCATACATATTTGGTCTCACTTTGCTTTTATCTGTTTCTCACTGTACTCTCTTAAATGCTTCTTTTGTGCATAAAATTTACTTATCTTCCATGCATTTTCATTCCATATTTGTCACATTTCTCTGTCCTTGCTGGTTTTGAAAATGAACAGCAAATAACTTCCAAAATGGCATTGGCCTTAAACCCTCTAAATTTTTTGTGGCTTTATAAGCATATATTCCTATGATGGAAAAAGACTTTTTACTTTTGATAGTAAAGGTGGTATACACCAGCAGTTAGCAGAAATACATGAGGTATACCACAGATGAAGGCTTTTAACTCACAAGGGGAATCAGTGTTTGTTATCTTCAGGAGATGCTGCAACCACTGTGTGTAGATAAATTTACAGTAGTGGAACATCTCAAAAATATGACCAAATGCATAAATCCAACAAGACAAAAATCAGCAATTTAGAGATGCAGACTTTGCACAAATAGTAGAAAGAGCTGAAGTATACACCAGAGCTTTCTATGTATTGCTCCCCATCTTGGGTCCTTCATAGATTTGCCTTCTCCATGCAAAATTCTTCCACCACTCTCAATTTTGCATCTTCCATCTTAAATACTCTCTTAAAAAAGTAAATTTGTTACATCAGAAAAAATAAGAGCATCTTAGTGTTTTCAGATTGACTGGATCTCATTCTGAACACAAAAGCTGTTGCATTTCAGAGTATTCTAGAAAATGTAAAGGCTGAATCTTGATAATGACATTGAAAGCAGTTAGGAAAGCATAAAACTGAGACACAGATTTAGGGAGAAATTGAACACCACTCTAGTGTAGTGGTCAGTTAAGGTGTCTTTGATACATATTTTGTCTCAGAGAGGCTGATTAAGCAGCACTGGTTCAGCCTCTGGAGTGCTGCCTTTCAGACAACTCCCCTGCGTTGTCCTGGAGGGGCAGCAGGACAGTACTGAGAAAAACAAAGTTATTTTTGTTATCTTTCTCCTTTAATTTAGTAATCCCTAAGATATGGTGAGAGTGCAAATTAATTGTTTAGGCTTTGGCTGGAATCTAATTTCCCTTTGCATGCAGATTTTTAAAAAAAATGTTGATTTTCTTCATAAAATATATTTTCGTGCATTGGAGGTCAACTGCATAAGTTTCCTGTGATTCTTTGCTCCTCAATGGTATGGCTTGTATTGTGAAACTTTTAAATGTCTTAATAATGTTATGCAAATTACATATCATAAAGTATCACCAAAGTCTTCAGCAACTCTCCTAGTTTCACAGCTGGATAAGTTAGTGACTTTTCATAGAAAACAGACACAGTATTATTAATGATACCCTTAAAGGAAACTTTGTCCAAACCATTTAACTGTCATGTAGTGGGTTTTAGAGCTCATGCAGCTGCAGGAATACAGAAGTATGCTATTGTATTATTCTATGCTTTTCTGGCAATGAGGAGTAGAATGAACTTCTCAGCTTTCACGCCTGCCTCCTGGTTTCACAAGTAGCCTATAAAAATAACACTGAACAAATAACTTCAATTGCCACAAGTGGGAGGTTACTTTTTAACCTCTTTTTTTCCCCTGAATAGCAGACAGTAGGGAAAGAATCTCAAGTAGTTTTAATACACCTTTTATTTCTTATCCTCTAAAAATAGGGGAGCAAGGAAAAAAACCCCAGAGGATCTTGCACTTCCACATTCTTATTGATTTGTGGCTTAATAAGTCATTGGAATATAAAGCTACAGAGCATAAACTCTCTTGTTCTCTCGAACAAGTCTAAGCAGAGTCCAAGTAAGATAAAAGACAATAGCTTTGCTTCATTCATGCAGAGTGAAATTCTTTCCAAAGAGCATCAGTATAAGGCCACCTTTATCCTCTCTGCAACAGCAGATTTCACTTAAATGAACAAATATATTTAGTTTTAGTTTGATAACAATTATCTTCCCTGATGAGCAGAAAGGAGGACAGTGCTTGCTTTTATTCCTTTGATTCACTTCCCTTGATCTTGCAGTATTTCAAATCCTGCATAGCTGAAGTTACAAGAAGAATCTGGGCCTTTTCTTAATACTAGAAAAGGAAATGTAAAAGTACACCTAATGTCTTGTAAAAACTATGTATCTGTCTCAATTTTTAACCAGGCTTCCTCATGATAACACAGTGTAGCGAAAATAACATGCAGACTTAAGAATGTATAGTTTTGTTATTTTTCTTTTAACTGGGCTATGAAGACCATCACAGCAAGAAGATGCTGTGTGTCGGTGAGAAGTGTTCATCTCCTCCAGCTGAGAAGACGATGGGCTCCCATTGGTAAGAATGACACGAGCTTCACCTTCCCTCTGGAGGAGAGCTCAAGCCACTCTGATGTTTCAAGCCCTTTCTGGCAGCAGGACATGAAACTGATCTTTTCTTTGATGGCAACTTGTGGCTTTCTTGTCCAGCATCTGGCCTGGTTTTTGGCTATTTTGGGATTATCTTTGCCATAATGTTTTACTTAAAGGTAAGAAATTGAAAAAATATGATTGTTAAGTGTTCCTCTTATACACTGTATACATGATAAATCTATTTTTACATGAGTCTGAGATTTTGATCTCACTCATTTGAGGGTCTGTTCACAAATTCTGTCACTTAGGAATAGCTACTATAGCTTATATTCATGCTACAAACCTCCAAAATTAGTTTTCAGAGCTTGATAAATTATTGGATTTAAGAGAATAACTTCAATATATAAGAGATTAATTTTTAAATAACTAGTGTAATTTTTTTTTCCTTAGTAACTTAACAGAAATTTAGATTTACTCTTTTCCTTTCTGGAATTCAAATGAATAAACTGGAATGCTCTTTTATTCCCCTCAGTTTTAGTAGACTGAGAAATCAAAATGTTACATATAGCTTAGGCATGGCTCCTTCATGACTGTTGAAACTCCAATTTGCTATAATTTGTAGCTCAGAGTAATTTTGTCACAAAGTCCCATGGTTTATAGCATTACATGCAGAAAAGGCTGCAGTACATCTGAGAATGCAGCATTGCTTTCATTGCCAGTCCTGAAATGCTTTGGATTCTTAGCGTCTCCCATCTCCATGTATATCTGCTCTTATTCATTATGCAAGAGGTGAGTATAGCAAGTGAGGTGTTTCAGAAGAAATTACTTCTTATGCAGTTGAAAAGGTATGCAATTAGTTACGATACCATGTACTTTTATAATAATATAGATGGTAACTAATTTGATAACAGTTTTCTTAAGTGATAATTTATAATGCACTCTTCAAAAATCTAAACATAACACTTCTAAGGGAGAAATTGTTTCTATGATACTTTTTATCCTCATTTCCTTTAGTAAAATGATGCATTCTTATATTACACTGACCTTTCTCACAAAAATTTGAGCTATCTACGCTGCAAGGTTTCAGCTACAACAAGGTATAGAAAGTTATGCATTACTTTATAAATTGAAAAGCACATAGTGACCTTTGCAGGAAGGAAATAGGGGACCAAAGTATTAAAACAGATCTAAATAGAAAATTAAATATTTCAAAGTTGTTATTTTACTTTTAAAATTAAAAACTGATTGATTAATTTTGGATGCTTCTCAGAGTTTTTCTCTTTTACCCTCTATTTATGTTTCTCTACAGCTAAAATAACTTCTTAAAGATGACAGAAACCAGTGGAAATATTCTTATGGCCACCAGTAAAATATCTCATATAGTAATGTGTGTTTGGTTTTGAGGTAATTTATAGTGCAGCTAACGTTGTTTTATATTTTTTCATTTTGAGTTATCTTTTTTTACATGTATTTATTTTTTTTCCCCTTAATGATTGTATTTCAAAATACTTTTTTCATTTTATAGTGCTTTTTGGTATTGTGCATACCCAAGTAAGTGTCTGATCAGATATATTATTATTTTTAACATGTACTGTGCTGATGATTTGATTAAGAGCAGTGTGGTAGTTTCTCCAATACTCTTAGCTGTGGATAAGTTGTGCAGCACACTTACTTTGCTAACCAGTGTCAGGTCTCTGAGCAATTCACTGGGATTTTTCTATTTCTTTTAACTTTCCAAAATTGTCATGAATTGCTGTTCTAAAAATGATGCAGAGAAGACAAAATACAAAGCTGAGAAGCTCATTGTGTGCTAGGCTGTAGAATGCTGCTTTGATCAATAAAATGGAAAAGTTTCTCCTATATAAGCATATCACATTCAGGTGGCATTCTCTTTCAGCAGCATTCCTGGCATGTTTATGAGTAATCTTCTATTTAGTTGCACTCCTGAGTAATGCAATACATTTTTCTTTTCATTTTTTAAAGAAATATACAAATGCCTTTTCCAAACTTCCTTTAATAGAATATTTTCTCTGCATTTGTTAATTTCTTTAAATTGCACTCCGTTATTTTAAAAACTTTGTGGTACTCTTCCTAATTGGATGGAATTTTGTTTAAAATGTACTGACAAAAGTCCATTTGATACTCCAACATGGACACTGAAGCTTAGCAAAGTAGTGTCATTCCTGAGAATCACAAGAATGTGTAAAGCCTTACATTCTGATTACAGCCTGGAAATGAAATCCAACATTTTGCTTTACTGCTAGAACCATCAGTGCTCTAGGTGCAGCTTGTTAACATTTGTGTTTTCCTGCATTTCATTTTGCAGTCTATGAGCTGGAGGGTGAACAGACACAGGAGCAAGCCCGGGTTAAGGTTGGAAAAAAGGGAGAGTATTATGGAGAGGTTTAGGGAAGCATGTGGTACTGCTTGGCACCAGAAGAAAAGAAGACAAATGATCAAGAATACAGATGAAAGTGTCAGAATGTAACACTGGAGACATACTAATAGGCAATACAAGGATGGCTGTATTGCTGCCTTTTTCTGGTTATAGGTAAGGGGCAGGAACAAGCTTCATAATATCCCTTTCCTGAGGTATCACACAGTTTAGGAACTGCATGGTGCAAGATTGACAGACTTCAGTGTTTTCATGAGTACAAGATAAAATTACATATACTGTAGGTAAACAGACATCAATATTGCAAAATGTATCTTGATATATAAAAAAATTATAGAAAAGGCTCAGCTGCCAGGATACATTTGGATTGTTATTTACTTGGAAAACAGATTACCAATAGGGTAACTTTTATTAATAAGGTAACTTATGTTAAAAAAGACCTCAACAAAACTCAAGAAGACATTTACTGAAAGAAAACATTATTCTGCTATTAACTTCAGTGGCATAATTCTACATAATGATGAATAAAATTTGTCTCTTTTATTCAACGTCTTTCATGGGGCTGATCCAAGTTACCCAAAAGAAATATCTTACTATTATCACTGAAATTTGCTATGAAAGCTGTGCTTCTCTTGACCAATGGAATAAAATTTTCCTGTGTTTCTGATTTTAGAGCACAAAGAGCAAAGTAGTCTTGGCAGCCAGGCTGTTCCCATGTGAATTTTCTTCTGAAAGACATCAATGTGATCATTAGTTGTTTTTATTTTTACAGAGCAATATATAAAATCCTTCAGCCTTGTCCTCCCTTCAGAAATATGTCCAGCTCTTATAATCACTACCACTGGTGAAATCTCATATGAAAGATTTGCTGGAAGTACCAGGATAAAGAGGAATGTATGTGCGTACAAGATGTCCCCTCTATGAAGGAATGACAGATACACTGAAAAACTGTTCAATAAAAACTTACTCATGTGTTTTCTGAAAAACTGTATCCATGAAAATTTACTTTAAAATAAATCCTGTGTTGTTTGACCTAGGGAATTTTCTGATACTCTTTTTGAATAATTTTTTCATGTATTGTTTTTACACAAATCTGTTTCAATCTCTATGCCGTAAACCTTTTAGAAAAATTCACTGTATATATAAGCAACAAATTGTGATAATAAGCAAGCATTTATATGTGTTCCACAAAGGAGAGTGGAGAAAGATGGAAGATTGCAGACCAAACAGTAAGTTTTCAATATCTTTAGTGTCCTCAGATTAGAAATTTTAAGAGTAGTTTAAATATTCCCACTGAAAAAAAAGTGATTAAAGTATAAAGAATAAAAGCGGTAAGTCAGAAGACAATATAGAATTAATGATACTGAGCAATATAAAAGTAGTGTTCGTATAGTCATTATGAAAATGAAACTTAACTTTTTAAAGTAATAATTTCACTTTTTTTCTATATGGAGTCAGTTAATTGTTCATAAATATATGAAAAAAATCATGAACTGAAAGATGAAAACAGAGTTGGACTGATTCCTGTAAAAAGTGAAATATGATATGAGGTCATTTAGTGGTTATGTATAAAAATTTAGTTTTCCTCGCTCGTGACCTGAAATTTTTATTTAGGGATCAACAAAAATAATTTCCTGGAATGCTGCCTGTTGTCACCAGGAAACCACAAATTTCAGAATTCCATATATATTTGTTTGTTTGTTTGTTTGTTTGTTTGTTTCCCCCCCCCAGCAGGCAACTTGGAAATTTTGAGCTGGTGTTGAATTGATATATATTTGTGAATTCATGTAAAAATATCTTCCATATGTGTTTGTGGCTGAACCTGGGCCTTCATTTAGTTTCTTGATGCAGTAAAAAGGCTGAAACCTCCTGTTCCCAGTTGTGGTTTGGTCACTGTGGATATTGCGGTTTAATAAATGGCAGTTTAATTGTTTTACCTATGCTTGATTCCATGGCATTTGAGTGTGTAAGGGATGAGAAGAACACAGCATCCTCATTTTTGACAGGAGGCAGCATTTTGATAGCTCTGGCTCACACTTGGGACTAAATGCAGCTGGGCTCCCTTCAGTGCCCAGCATCACTTTAGGTGCTGCAGCATCTCCGAAATTCCTGTGCAGACCTGGCTGCATCCAGGCTGGGGCACCCAGCGCTGCCCAGGGAGCTCCAGCTCCCCAGGGTGGCCCTTTCCTGCCTCTGGTGAAGAGTTCAGGGCCATGTTAGGGACTATGGACAGTCACACTTCTGCCCTTCAGCAGAACCCACATAATCCATGGGCTGCACCTGCCAACAGATACAAATCTGCCCACTCAGGTAATTTGAACTTGCCATAATAATACCAGGTACCTGTTTGCAAATAACTGAATTCTGCCCAAGACCTGTGTTGCCATTGCACCAAGGAGAGCTCTTTAAGAGGCAGTACCTGTCTGTAACCTTCGACTTTGATGAAAAAACTTCAGTGATAGGGCAAATTTAAAACTAATGGATTCTAGAGATTTAAATGCATTTGTGGTTTTTATTTTACGTAAAAAATGAGCACTTATAAAGTGCTCTTCAGATATGCTTGGAGAGCACTGTGCTGGCTGTGTGCAAATTTGAGCTGTCAGTTGCTCAGACTTCAGCTTATTTGTACTTATCTTTCACAAATTAGCCTACTTCCCAATGAAAACCAGCCATTTGAAATATCTGAAATGTCTAAATTCAGCCATTTGAGTTACGGGTGAGCAAGGAAGGTTTTGCATCTGAACTCAGACCCAGCTTTTAGGCGCCAGCTGGTAAAGGCACCCCTAAGCACACACCTTGCTGTGAGCAGTTTTTGGGTTTTAGCATTGTATTTGGGCTGTGTCATACTTAAATTATTTTCACTGTAGTCTTCCACAGAAAAGCTGACGTGTATATTATTAACTTTCTGGGCAAAATTTTGATGAGCATGGGCATTTTCAAGTCATGAAGACCAAAAACTGCCTACAAGAAAAGCCATAGTTTTGGCTTCTCTATGTTTATGAACAAATAATCCATGTTCATATTTTTCCTCCTAATGTGAGGGGAAAAGCATTTTCTTACTGTTGTTGCTTCTGTCAGCAGAGTAGCCAAATACCCCAAAACACTGAGCTGGGATATGTGCTGATAGCTGAAGAGAGAGCATCAGCATGTTGTTCTCCCCAAACTGTGCAGTGCCCTTTGTTTGACAGCCTCTCCTTCCATTGATGACCACTGATGGTGTGCCAGGTGCCTGAGCCCAGAACAACACTGCATGGAATGCCACAGTGGCTCTTGCCCTGCCACTGCACTGTTGATGAATGGGCCATCTTTGGGGCTTGTGGCCAACTGTAAATTTCCTGCAGGTGGGGAAGTCCATTTTTCTGTGGTGTCACTGAGTTGTCCATCTCACTGTCTGCAAGCTGCCCCAGTCACTGGCATGATGAGAATTATTGGAGTACTTTGGGCCATTCCTCTGCTGGCATCAGAGAAACTTGAGAGGGAGGGGCCTGGGAGAGAAGTGGCACCTGAAGATCTCTGCCTTCTCCATCCCAGATGATGCCTTCAGGCCATACTGAAGCTGGGCAGCATATTGCATTTTGCTGCCAAACCACAATTACGAGCTCCAAAGCTCACCCTGCCACTGGAGCACTGACCTCTCTTCCGGGTGCAGTGTTTGGGAAGGGCGCAGTCAGCAATCCTCTCTGCTGATCTCCACTAAAGACCGAGAAGGGGGACAGATTTAGTGTTTATCCTGTACAAGGCTGCATGTGCTTTTCCATAATTTTTAGAAATTTCCTTTGAAAGAGCTGACAATGCGGGATCTATTTTAAATAGTGCTTCAGAAGATGAAATTATTTTTGGTCCAAGGGAAATCAATAAGCAGTTTTAAATATAAGATGTGGTTTAAATAAGCAAAAAAATTTCCACTGACCCTCAGTATTTATTGCATGTCTTAGGCCTGCTATGACAACCTTTATTAGCTAATTAATAGCTCCATTCTGTAGAGCAGCTTACCGAAACCACCAAAACCTCACTCTGAAGTCTTTCAAAACCTCACTCTGAAGTCTTTCAAAGACATGAGTAGTAATAGGTGCAGGTGTGGTGTTACCTCCTTTATTACCTGTTCCTCAAATTTCTGGACCTTGTTCTCCCTGGCTTCCTTATGTGCATCAGGAAGTCTTCCAAGTCCTGGTCTGTGTAGCCCATCCCTAAGTCAGGTGCTGGTGAAATCCCAGCTTGCATCTTCCTTGCCTGCACTGTTACAAACTCCCCTGTCCTGACACTCCATGGTTGAGCTCTGCACGTGCTGGGCTGTGTAAAGCGATGTTCCTGCCTTGCTTCTGGAGATCACCATTCCTCTGCCCCTTCTGTCACAGTCAAAGGTCTCAGAGGGGATTTGGTTTCCTGAACAGGGAAGCATTTTAAAGTTCTTTGTAAAAATTAATGTGGCTCTCCCATGCTAGCTTTTTTCCCCAGTGCTCTCTTATTACTGTCTCCTTGCCTACCACTATAATTGTGATGTTGGTACTTTCATTTGTTATGTTGAATATTTTCTGAAATAAATAAGAACATTGCTTTATTTGTGGATAATGCTTGTCCCTTATGTATAGTACTGGGAAATGTTGCCTAGCAAATTCTGTGACTCTCGATGAAATATGTTAGTTTCTTCTCATAATTTACATCCATTATTTCTCACAGTATTTGATGTATTTTACATGTTGTTGTGATGCTGACTTTAAAGGAAGGTGAAATGGTGGTCAAGCAGACTTACCGACTCAGTTCTTTCCTTGAGACTTTGTTGCTGGTTAATCTGATTAAATTGTAGCTGCATCTTGTAGCTTCTGCATTGGGGCAGTAACTGGTGGTTACTGGAACTTCTGGGTTCCCTTGGTGCAGAGAGTGGAGTGGGATGGGCAGCCCTAAGGGGAGATGTAGCCTTGCCCTAAGGCAGGTTAGCTGCATCACACCTGGGAAATGCTGCTTGTGTCAACACCGCAGCTTGGCGTGACTGGCTCAGAGGTGGATTTCTATCATAAAGGATGTATATGTAAGTATAGAGAGGTTCGTCAGGGAAATCTACAGGTAGTCTTTTTTTACATACATTTAGGGTTTATTTTGCCATAATATTAAAACAGGTCTTGGAAGAATGTATCTCTTAATTGTAGTTTCTCACTGTTGCTAAAGATGCTTTTAAAATAAGTATCTGTGCATAAATATATCAGAAATAATTGATTTCTCATTAATATGAGATTGCAATTGAAACAACTGTTCTCATATGCTAAATTCTGCAGAAAGTTAAAAATTGTGTCCTTAACCCTGCATGAACCTTGAGTTGTATTCCCTGTCTCATGCATACTTTTTTTTTTTTTTTTTTAATCTTTGTAGCAGAAGTCTGGTTTAGTGTAGTTTCACACAGGAGCAGGGCTGGGGTACCTGCCTTCTGTCTTCCTCTCTCTTTCTCTCATCAGTAAGAAAATTTTTGTCAGATCTCCTGCAGTGCTTGCTGATTCTATTCCTTGCTCAGCAACAGGAGGTTAGGACATAGAAAAAGGCTGTTTTGGAGTCTATTTGAGACATGCCAATAATAGCAATTGTTGGTAACAAATCTATTCCTTATGAGTACATGACATGCTCCTTCTCTCTTGTGATAGGAGCTTTAAATGTTAGTAGCCAGGAAGTGCCAGCATTTTGATTACTGCCTGTAGTTAAATACATAAAAATATCAGAGGCATAAAAAAAAGCAAATGGGTTGAGAGATAGGGAATATAAGGCAGAGGCAGAGGCAGAAGTGTCTGCTCAGAATACTGGATACTGCCTTTCCTTCAACTATTGCTAAGAGAAGTTTAGCAGTTGCATAAGAAATGTGTTTGTGTTCCCTCACCAGCTATGTTTGAACTGGGGAGTTTGATCTCTAAGTTGGTCCTTGTAACAAGATTTTTCATGTCTAGATAGTTGTGCTGGTGCTGGTTTTAAAATGCTAAAATGTGGAAAGTTCTGCAGTGACATGGAAATGCTGGCTCTATCCATGGTGTTCTTGGAATGGATGTGTCCTGCATTTTCTTGGCTGATCTACTGTCAGTTTATGAAGTGGCAACTCTGTACTGTGTTGCCTTTAACTTATCCCAGAGTAAAATAAAACAAAAAATAAAAAGTAACAAAATCATCTTTTAGAAGAACAAGTCTTGTGCACTTTATTCCTGCTGAACTTATTTTTATGAATTGAATCTGCTGCTGACCATTAGAATGTTAAACAGAAAATTGCCATTGAAACTGGATGTTTAGTCAAAAGTTATACTCCCATAACTCTGCTAGCGTAAAAGGGATAAATTGTCAGTATATATAATATTATACACATACCCATTCTCTTTTTTCAGTAGCAGATATATTTGAAAAATTTCAGTGTTGAAAAAAATATTTTTAATTCAATGAAACTGTTATTGTTGGCATTTAAAGGCTTGTAAAGCTGTGTTTTACCATGCTGCACACACAGCTATTTCTAGAAGCAGTCATAGAGTTTCTTTCAAACTGAGTCAATGTTAGAAGATTTCAACTGAGAAAGCTGGTAATGATTTAAGCTAAGACTGATTGAGGCTAAGACTTGAATGTTTTTATATGTAAGAGTAAAAAAATATGCATAGCGTTCTAAAACTGAATACTTGTAATACCTAAAAAAGCCTTAATAGACACTGGCATTGCTCCATATGAAACTTCTGTAAGTCATCCTAGTCCTAGTGAGTTCAGCATCCTAAATAGGCACATGTTCATGCATTGAAGAAACAGCCCCTCTGTTGCCCTGTAAGCATGAAATCAAATAGGTTTTTTGTGGTTCTTTATTCCAAAGACGTTACAATGGATCCCTAAATACTTTTATTATTAGAAATTCAGCTTTTTTTTTTGTTCCTCCAAAAAGCCTATATGCTTTGTGTTTGAGCCACATAGGTAGGTTGCACCTTTTGTGTTCAACTACCTTCTAAACTGTTTTCTATTGCTTTTGATTACTGAATAGTTAGCTTACTCTGGCTCTGCAGGACACTGAGGAAAAAGAAGATAACTGTTCAATACAGATATGGCTATTCTCCCTCCAATTCTCATCATCACTCTTGTTATTTGTTGTGTTTTAATGCTGTATAGACATGTTATACATTCCATGCAATTAAATTCAATTCAATTCAAACATACAATTTTCACTCCATAAAATAAGAGAAATAATTAGTTTATAAATTCCATAAACATAGATGTGGTGCACATTATCTATCATAATCATATCAATATCTAAATCATATTTAAGCACAGATAAATAATACTTTGTAGGGAAAATTACAGTAAACTTTTTTCTCCTGTCCAATGGTAGCCTGTGTGCACTGTCACCATTCAAGTAGTGTATTCTTTCATTAAAATGTTTCACTGCATTTTTATGAAGTTCATGTGCAATGCGTGTTCCTGTTCTAAACCAAGCTATAAAACACCACTGCCAGCTGGGCTTGTGAGCATTACTCTTTGCTTCCATCAGCATTCTTTTCACTTCTCTGCAAGCTTAAAGAGTTACTTTAAAAAATTACATTTTGTATGACCTATTGCTCTAATCAGCTCTACAATCTAGCTACAAATTCTTATGCATTTTTATGTCAGAATCTACAGATGATACTCAGTTTGGGATTAAGATACCTGAATTCCTCAATCAGACATCTAATGCCTTTTCAAAAACCTTAAGTTATTCAATGTCGCTCTCAGCTACTGCATTAAAAAACTCCAATCCTTCTTAGGTCCTGTGTGATATCTCCCAGTATCAGCAGAACTCTGAGTAAATGGGCAGCCCCAGAAGTTGGGGGAAGGCATAACAACAACAACAATAATAACAATAAACAGTCACCTGTATTTATGTACCGACTCAACTCCTCCATGCCTAAGATCCCGCTATAGTGCATGAAGATTAATCAGTACAGTGACAGCAACTGAGAAATTCAGCTGAACAGCCTCTGTGTGTGTGGTAAACTGTGGTGTTTCAGAAGTTTGAGGTTATCTAAGACACCTGCACAGGGTAGAACATGTGCTGTAGGATGCAAGACAGTTTATGTTCTGTAGAAGAGTGTCAGGAGGTCAGGCATTGCACCTGATAGCACCAGCAGTGACACCAGGCACTGGTATGCGAGCAGCTGAATTGAGCCTCGGTATCATCAGGGACACCACTGACTGTGCTGGAGGCATAGGCACTTTGGGAACTGTAGACACCAGTATTTGTGCCTCATGGATCTGTGAGCTGAATTCTGCCTTGTTGAGGACCTGGATATTAGTTCAGCATAATTTTGTTGCTTGGCTTTTTGCTTGTACCTCAGTGCTTCATTGTCATGTATCTGAAAGAAATTACTAGTCCATCAACTAAAGAGACCTTTTCCCATAAACTAACATTCTCTGCTCTTTGGCCTCTAAGTATTGTTCAAGATTTTCACTTGAAATCCAAACAATATCCTGTTTGCTACACCGTCAGTGCCTAATTAAACCTTTGAACGGTCATGACTTATTTTCATGAACTAATGTCTGTATACCTAGGACTGCGGCAGGTCATGTCTTCAAGCACTTTATGAAGTCCTTTGTTGACCTTCTATTACCAAAACATCACTTCAGTATTATGAAGTTCAAATGCTTGAAGTGTGGTAATCTGAAGCATGCAGCAATCTTCCCACCAGACCACATCCTTGCAGCCCGAACAGAAGTTGGGGCTGAGTCAGACTATGTAATAATCATAGTAAGATCTCACAATTCTGGATCATCAAAGGCTTTAAATGTGTTTTGCAAGTATTAACATCACAAAAGAATGAAGCACATATTATTAGTTCATGCCTGTGTCTGTGAGGATAAGTATGGAATTAAAAAGAAGCTATGAACTCTTCCTGAAACCACAGGTAAATCATACAGATTGCCAACTCCAACTTAGGTGGATAGTAGTGCTTCTGTATTCAGTGAGGAGCTGGGAGGCAGTGCTAGCTGTGGAGGATATTGCTGTTTGAAATGGCAAGTGTAGGGGTGTTTTTACAGCCAAAATTAATGTAAATAGGGATTCAGTGTACAATTCATATTGGCGTTTATCAAAATGTGTGGAATTCATCCAGTTGCAGATGTCTCCGTCTGAGCTTGTTGCCCTTGCATTTCTTTACAGTCAGTGGAGGTCTAGTCAGTGTAAAGTGTAACTAATCTCATTCTGAAGTAGGTGTCTGAATAGATCAGACTGACTGCAAAGGATGTATGGAGGTGGCTAGTTCAGATGTAGGAGAACTGAATCTCATCCTACCTGTTTCGTGGGCAAAACTGCTATGATTTTGCCTTTAAAAATATACATTCAACTTTACTGAGCCACAGTTAGCATACAAGATGTAGAAGTGTTTCAGAATACGTCTGTTTTAAGCATTTACCACAGATTGTCATACCAGAAATTTCATTTAATTATAAACCCCAAATAATTATTTATCATCTTACACAAACACAGGGGCAACACCCATTAATGTCTGTGTGCATCATCTGGAGCAGCAAGCAAGGCAATGACTATGGCTTCACAGTGGAGGACTGAGGAAATTTTCTAAGCCTTCTACTTCTAGGACTTCCTAATTTCTAGGATTTCTACATTCTTCCTTAATGTGATGTCTTGGAACCTTGTTCAGATTTCCAGAGATCTAATGCAATACTTGGTAAACATATGTAACCATCCCTGCCTCCAGCTGGTGCTTAAGGAAGGTGTGGCCTTCTGTAGCTTCTGTGTCTTACCTGCTACTGTGCAGGTGACTCAGGTACCTGCCCACCAGAGTGTGTCAGAATGGCACTAGACATCATATATAGATAACTTGTGTCATTTATTTGTCATCTCTCTACTTGGATCTTTTACAATTACCCTCATCTAAAAGAAAATCATGTTACAGACAGGTATTTGCTGCATTGAGAATTTCAGAGCAAGCATAGATCATCTACACTGGAACTGCACACAGGTACTGACCTGAGTTCTCTTCTCATCCTAATTAATTATATGTAGGTTTTTCAAGCCCTGTTTCTTTCACAGTCATGGCTGATTTCCCTACTGTGAAAATGTATTCTTCTATAATAGAATATTTATTCTACATCAATAACTGGATATTGACACTCACAAATTAATCCAAGAATTATCTTAGTTGATTTTGACAAGTTTCAAAAGACTTGGAAAGCTTCATACTGGAAGAAAGCATATCTATATGAGATCCTATATGCAATGGTAATTCTTTACCAGTTTTGCTGGTAAGGAAAGTCTCAGTAACCAGCAACACAGCAAGAATCACCCACTTACAAACAAACAGAAAAAGGAAAACACATTCCAAGCCCCTCAAAAAAGAAAAAAAAAAGAAAAAAAAAGCAACTTGAAGCACTAAGACAATCTATAACATTTTAGTAAATAAAAAAAAGCAACTTGAAGCACTAAGACAATCTATAACATTTTAGTAAATATATATGGGACCTGCCTCATTGTTACTGAATGTTACTGAAGTGAATAGGTAGTTTGATGCTTTATTTCTTACAGATTTTTCAAAAATAATGCTATTCACATGCTGATCACACAATTTACTAGGAAATTCTTCGAAATTTCTGTACTCAATGCTAGATTATTTAAACATGAAGAAGAAAAAAATATGTTGCTAATTCAAATTAAAATCAATGAATATTTGAGCCTTGTGTTTACTCTGAAGCTACAAGTTGGGTGCTGTGGGCTAGCCATAGCAGTTGCGAAAGAATATTAAGAGATTCATGTGGTGTTTTCCTAAAGAATAAATATCCTAAATCTGTGTGGCCAGTCAGGCCACAGATCTCAGATATCCTGAACCTGCTCAAGTGCTACAAGGCACGTTTTTAATATCTTAATTTTAAAATCAATCATAAAATTTTAATGCTTGAATTTAGGAAAGTTCAATTTTAAGCTATGTTGTTTGGGAAGGGCAAGTTAATTAGTTTCAATCTGGATTTAGTACTGACTCGACTGCCCTTACTCTTGCTAGTGAAAATGCCACGCAAGAAAAAAGGCCAGGAGTGTTAGCAATCTGCCAGTCAGGAACTCTGCAGGAAAGTGAAATTATAAATGGTGGGAGTTACAGAAATAATGTGAGTCATGCTAAGAAACTGTGTGTATCTAAGAGGAGCAATGGACAAGAGTGCATTTGCTGTACCTGTGCCTACAGCACAGCAGCCTCATATTCACCATCCCCAACAGAAGCAAGTGTAAATAGCATAACTAAATAAAGGGGTGGGAAAGCAAACTGTAAAAGAATATCTCCTGTCATCCAAAAGCTGTGAAGCTGCATGAGGGTGATGCTCTGCACAGTCTAATAAGTCCTTGCCGTGTCTCTGAACAAATGTGAATTTTTAATTATGTTTCTTGCTCCATTTGCTGATGAGCACAAGGGCTTGGCCAGGGTGTATCTCAGAAAAGGTAACTCGTCATGCATATTCAGAACTGACATGACTGGCATTGAAGAGATAACTATAGGAAATTAACTCATGTTTCAAACTGAGCATGCAGAAAGGAACCTTCCTGTTACATTTAGCACCGCTCTGAAATATTTTGTAAAACTTCAGTGTCTGTAACATCATTGAGGCTTATAAAAACTTCATATACAAATGCCTTTTTGATTAACCTAACTTCTCAATTTAGGCACTTTGATTTTTTCAGGGGAAGATTTTTTGTCTTGTATTTGTCAAGAAGCTTTTACTTGGCAAAGGGATAAACACATTGGAATGATGGTATATTATATATTAGAAAATATGTAAGTAAATAACTAAACAGAGGGTAAGCTGAGTTATCTGTTGTGTGCAATCTGTAGCAGTTCAGTAGTTTCTCATGCCATTAGTGTGGTAACATAATGCTGTGATGGTAGTACTCAAAAATACAAAGAGGAGTTGTGTTCAAAGCCACAATCCTGATATTAATTTCAGTGGGAGTGTTATTATAGTCCATATATGAATGTGGTTTGTTATTTCATCTCTTAAAACCTGTCAAGCAGTGCTGTCTCTCTTCAATAAACATCTTTAGATCTGTCTTATTAAATGTTTTAGTTGCTTTTATGTAGTTGCTTTTGAATCAAGGCATTCCTGTCCTAAATGGAGAATGAAAAGTAGCCTAGAAGTAAAATCTTTTCACTTGCTATTCAGATTATCCCTCTAACTTTACATTAGTATAATAAGAATATAAAATGCATATTTTTAAATCCAGAATCCATAAGAGTGTGGTAAAAAAATAATTACAAGTGTGAATAGCTATTGTAAAAATCAAGAGTTGACAAAAGAACCTACATTACACAAAAAATAGAGAAGCAGTTCAAGAAATTATCAGATTATTAAAAGAGCTTAATGCAGCATTAAGCTTCATCAAATGAGTTCTTCCACTCTCTACAAAAACCTTTCATTGTGGCTTGTGGCTCTGTTCCTCTTTCTGATATTTTCCATTTTTACTGGCTTTATCATACTCTAGTCACATTCCTAATCATCCATTTGTATTTTCCTGCTCTCATGTCCACTCCCTTGCTTCTCAACTCTCAGGGCTGAATTGTGCCTCCACTTCTGGGAACTTCTCTGTGAGCAGTGCTTCTCAAAGAGCCCATGTCTACTTCCAGAATCCTAACTGCTGGAAACATATCTCAGTACAGCCCTAGTATTTCACTTGTTTGTGACCAGCTGTTGTCACCTCAGCTTTAAAAGAGTGAGAAGTTGTCTTGAGAAGGGAGTGAGAAGCCAGGAAAGTGGTGGACACACCTACTTCAGAAAGGTTCATTCTACTGGCCTAGGCCTTAAATATGCCAATTAATTTCATTCAGATAACACTTCTATTGATTTCTATGTGTTAGCTGATCAAAAAGAATTATTTTCTGAACATAAAATAAGGAACTGAGCTCTTAGCAGTTATTTCACAGAGTGGTCAGATACAACTTCTAGTGAGGTGCATCTGAAACCATTGACTGCTAAAAGCTGAGAGTGTGCATCCAGAGAAGGGGCATTCAGTTTCTTCACCTCTCTAAAATGTCTCCTGCTGACCATGAAAGCAGGGCACTGCTGTTACATGTTACATGGGCTCTGGATCTAAACTGGATCTAAACTGTTCTTGGCTTCATCTCCTACGGGTGTGCACATTTGACCAAATCTCAAGTTAGTAAAATTCTTTATATTTGCATTAGAAAAATTAAAACACTTGACATAAATTGAGTTTCTGTAGTACAGTCTTCGATTTCCTTGAAAGTATCAATTATGTATAGGGGCTTACAGAATTTAATTCTAGTCTTTAGGAATGACTTATGTAAAAGAGTATCAGCTTCCCAGTCAATAGCTTTGAAAACTGCTCATCAGCAAGGCAGGTAAATTATGAAAACTACTTTAATTAATGTATCCCATGTAAGCTTTTGGCTATCAGACTTTTGCTGTCTAAATATGTAATTACACACTGCTATCCCTTTACAGATTAAAAGATTATCTCCGCTTTTAACTTTTCAGGTGGTTTTCTTGGAGCATAGATTTGATTTCCCTGTTAAATTTTAGAAACTGAAATAATGTTGTTTTCTTCTCCCTGAGAAACACTGAAAAGGTTTTTGCTTGCACTCTTGATCCCCTCTTGCACTTTGCACTATGGACTTGGTGAATCTGAACAATTCTGGATGGATCCTAGATGTTGGATGTGCTTGTGTTGTTTCATTTATCTTGTTCTCTGAAGTAATTTAATGTCCTCTTGTGTGTATGTGCAGCCAGAAGTATGGCTCCTATTACTCTTAGCAACACTGGAGTTTCCTTATTCATTAACATGACTTTATGCACAAGGTGGTGATTTTTTTTTTGCATTGAATGCCTGAAATGGGAGTCCTTCTGGTCATCAGTCAGTCACTGTGTAATTTAAGTTTGTGTCCTAATGCATATTCAGAAGTGCCAAATAAAGACATTTCATGTTTCCTGACTTCCAACTGCCTGACTTGACAACCTCAATTATTTTATTTTCTTTTACATTTTAGAACCTTCTTAGATTTAGGTTTTATTTTTAAGAAACTTTGCATAAGTAGCACACTTATTAGCTATCATATGCCTCTGTCACTCGTGCTTAAAAATGACATTTATCCAACCAGTCTAGTTAGACCAGTCATGGGGAGAAGATGGTTAATAATTGGGAATGGTGGAAAGGACCTTCATCAGTAGCTGTACACAGATACTTGAATACCTGAATGTTTTGCTGTATTTCTGTTATCCTTATTTATTCCTACTGAAGTAGAGCCTAAGTGCGTATAGCGAAAGGTCCTGACTGCTTTTGTTTCTCACAATCTGTGTAGTGCAGTCTAAAAGAAAATCGCTCACAGAGTGTGTAGTGCCCTGTCTGAGGTCACAGAACAAGTGTCTCCTCCAGACAAGGCTGTGCAGCTCTGCCCTGGCACACAGCTGGTGAGTGGGCAGGAGTCAGAGCACCTGCAGAAAGCTGGAAGGGCTCCTCTGCTTCCCAGAGCCACACAGCTGCCTCATGCTCCAATGAAATGCTGGAACAGACCTGCTCAATGAACAAGAATGTACTGAAAAATTACTCTTAGGAATAAAGCATTTAGGACTGAAAAGGATTACCTGGATCAGTGAGATAATACGAGCATATATATATATATATAGATATAGATATAGATATAGATATAGATATAGATATAGATATAGATATATGCGCACACATCTCATTGGACTGATTTAAGTCCCTATTCTATTAATTTGTTAGTTATTTTTATTTTGTGTCCTTATTTTGTATTTTGAAAAGCTTTCTAAGTCTTTGCAACTCCAAGGGTTTAAAGTAAATGAAATTTACTTTTTACTATATCAGACAGCACTCCCCTTCCTCACCTAGCTCAATATTATCAGGATGTTTAAGGTCTTTGTCTAGGAAGTAGAAGACCAATATTCAATTCTTACTGTGCACAGATTTAGTGCCTTAACTTAATTTGTCTTTTCCACATCACTGATTGAGATAAAAGATTATTAGCTCTTTTCCCTATTCTTACAAGAATATCTTTCTTGAGAAGTGTTTTCAGGAACTGAGAATTGTTCCACATAAATTATCAAGTTGTTCCTAGCCGATATTAACTCTAAACCAATGTATAGAGAGCAGAAAAAAATATTGAAGAGTGTTACCAGGCTGACAACAGTGCCCTGTGCTGTCTGATACATGGATAAGAAATGCTGTCATTCAGTGACCTTCTCGAAAGATAACTGATTTTTTCATGATTTTTTTCAGGGCAAGGCAAAAAGTACCACCATGATTTATGCATCTGTTTAAGTTTGAATTTTGCAGAAAACTAAAGAGAACATTTCAAAGGAAATGGCAGGCATTTTATAGTGGGAATTAATACATAATACAATAAGGTTTGCTGCTTTTTCCTTTCCAGTGTATCTCAGAATCCACAGAAAGATAGCATTACATATAGCCAATATTTCTATTTGTGAAACTTAAATGAATTGAGTTACCTCTCATGGTTAAAGTTAGTGATATGTTCGGGATCACACACTCTCAATGCTGCTTCAGCTTCCTCAAATTCACAGAGCACCTTTATCTTAACTCCCTCCAGGCTTTGTTATGCATCAGAATTCCTCCCCTTTTCTTGCATCGGAATTCCTCTCCTGGACATCATGACTGATACCTCAGAGTCCTGCACCGTTTTTTATCTTTTCAAGCAGTTTTGCTGGTAATTTGACAGGCCTAATTCACACTCTTATTTCTCCTGGGCAGGATGTATCACTATCAAGAAATTTTTGTTCCTCACATATTCTGTGTAGTGTCATGGGAAGCGTAGTCCTGTAGTTCTGTCATGGGAACTTACAGCATTTCCAAAATCTTCTGGCTTACCCTCTCTTCCTCTTGTAGAAATATCCTCTCCTATCTGAAATATCCTCTCCTATCTATAAACACTCCAAGTGGGCTAGTGTTTCTGTTGCGTATCACGTTGCACCCACCACCTGTAAAAGCATGGGGATGGCACAGGTATCAGCAAGTGCTGCAGTGGAGCAGGTGTAGTGACCTCTTGTGCTTATGGTATGGGACATGGCCTAGGAACAAGACAACGCTGTGGGGTATAGAGAACTTCACTGATCTGTGGAATTTCAGACTAAAAGTGATACTGTAAGTATCTGAATTTGATTCCTGAATGTTGCTGGTGAGGAACTGATACTCCTCACCCCACACTCCTCCCAACTGCCGATTGTTGCTCATGGAAGCTTGAAACAAAGAAGTCTACAGTTGTGGCTGACAGAGCAAATTAAGGTATTTTCCAGAACTGGTTACCAGTGATTGCCGTCCATTGGTCAGCAAAAAAAGGAGTTTCCTACCCTCAAATTTCATCCAAGAATCCCTATCTCAAATCATCAACTTCTTGAAAGAAAAAAAGCAGTTACTATTCTACAGACAGAAAAGATATAGAAGTAGAGATAAAACAGGGGTAAATAAAGAAGGGAAATAAAAGAGATTTTTTGCTTCTTCTAGCAGAAGAAATTAAGATAATAGCAATCAAGGAGTCATACAGATATGACAATACTGTTATGAGCAGAATAGTCAGATGAATTTCCAAGCTCCATGGGGCCTGTGCTGATCAGGCAGGTTTAATAACTGACCAGTCAGCACTTTTTTATCACCTGTTCTACATCCTCCTCTCCATGCATAAACTACCATTGCAACATGCATAAACATGCATTGCAACAAGTATAGCTGTGTTCCACTTATCTTTTCTATATGTTACACACATTAAATAGTGCCAGAGGACAGCTCATGAATATAAAATTTTCCGCTGCTTTTTAGCTTGTCCTTGCACTGCAGCGTAAGAGGAGTTTTAGAGTACACTTGGAAGGTTAACGAACCTGAGCTTTCCCAAACCCTGAGGATACTCCCAAACTCAGCCCCCCACCACAAAAAAATCACCTAATTTATACCATAAAACCACAATTGAACATCCCTGCAGATCTTGACTGCAGTAAGATTTCACAGGGACAGAAGCCATTTCTCAGGTAATGTGGTCTCAAATCACAAAAGGTATTGGAGGTTGAAGCCAGTATTTGGCTCCCACCTAGAAACCAACTGTATTTTCATTATGGTATAGAAGAGTTTCAGGTGCTTCCTTTCATTTTATTTGAAGTTTTGAATTTAGGGCACAGGGCTCTTGCTATGAACTCTGAAATGTGCCTATTTGCTTGTGACAGGCTGTGCTTGTGTAAGAGTTTCTTCCAGTGGAGAAGCAGTACAGCAGGGTATTGGGATAGCATAAAACATGACTTGGTATTTATCAGCCGAGCTGCCATTTCAAGAATGATTTATAGTCCTACCGTCTCACCTGTGCCTCTCCTATTTTATCCTGCTGCTCTGGCTGTCCATCCTGGAGAGGGACAGACGCTGAACCTCTCCTCCTGTAGAGCTGTTTGGTCAGACCAGGAGGTCTCTGTTGAAGGTAATATCCTCAGCTTGGGGGCCAAGACACTGAACAATGAATTTTCTGATGAACCTGAAGTCTCCAGTGTACCATACTTTGGACCCAGCCTAAGACTTTCTGAGGCCAATGGACAGTCTTGCACTGATCAGGATGACCTTTGGATTTGGCCCAGACCGACCAATGTGATCTATCTGAAGATGTCCCTGCTCAATATAGGGGGCTGGCAGAGAGGATCTTTCAAGGTCCCTTCCAACCCAAACTGTTCTGTGATTCTATTATGTAGCTATGTTTTCATAAGCAGGTAATTACAGGTTAGGTATTCACAATTAAGTGAAAACCTAATAGGCCAAATTATTCTCTGGGGTAATTCTGTTGTTTTTAATTTGTATATCAATAAATTATTTGACCCAATATTTTACTAATAGGAGGGTTTATGAAATGCTAATTATGTTGGTCAAATTATGGAAAACCAAACAGACTTCAGCTTTGTTTGTATGGTTAAGCAGTGTAATTATAAATGCTGGAATTGACAGCTAGGCATAATGTAGAATACTGAGCTCTGACTAAAACTGTGTAAGTGAAACACTTTGTTGGGAGTACATACTGTACGGAAACTGGAACGTGTTTTTGGACAGCATCCTTGGCTTTGCAAATCAGATGCTAAGATGCAGCAAAGATGAGTCTTGAAGGTAAGGAATGCTACAGTAGAAGAAAATCATAATATGGGTGTTAGTCATGGGTTGCATTGCCCTGTGAATGAAGGCTCAGCTGGAATTATTTAAAATTGTTAATATGTTAGTATATGAATGACTCTAATCTGGATAAAATTCCCCACATTAAAGGAGGAGCTGTAACTGTGATTGATTTGGCTTTGTATTGCCCAGCTTGGTCAAAGCCAAATCCTGATATCGCATCCTAAGGCATATCTATAGAAGAGGAGATCCCACACAGAAACAGCATTTAACAGCATCTTACATAACCAGATCACATTATCTAAGTTCCTACCCCTTCTAAAACTCTTTTGTTAGCAGTCAGTGGAGAGCATGGCATATAATGCAGAATATATAATAACACTACATAGTTATTTAGGAAAATATTTTAAAATAAATCACTGTATGCATTTCAAAGGAATTCTCTCAATAGGGCAAAGCATAATTTTCAAACTGTCAGTGCTTGATTGCAGGTTTACCTTGAGATGTTTTTGAAATTACTAGAAATACCAAGAAGGCAGTAATAGCTAGCTACATGAAGATCTAGATAGGAAATCTGAGGTGGAATGCCAAAAGTGAAAATTTTTACTCTCTTTTAGTTCTCTGTACTTACAAAACTGGGAACAAGAACATTTAACAAAAGCGGAGGTGCTGCACTAGATTTTGCCAACCAGCTGAAGAATTGTGGTTTATGCTGATGTATGGCCCTGCCGTAAAAATCCCTACAACGCTCACCAGAATTGCTACTGAAGATGAATTGTGTGACTGCTCTTCTGGCTAATATCCATTAAACAGAGTAACCACATTTCTCTTTACAGATTCTGATATACCCCTCATAGGTAAGCAGTTATTATATTCACCCATCGAGCCTCCTACTCACTCATAATACACCTTTCGCTCACTGTCAAAAATATCTCTGGAGTTCAAGTGATTTATTTTTACTCAGAAGGTATTAAGAAACAATTGGGATTCCTTTGTTTTTATTACACAATTTTTGTTAGAAACTAGTGTGGGGGAGAAAGATTAAAATACTCACCTTTGTCTCTTTGAGAACAATTTAAAGTTTTAGAGCATCGTTCTCTCATGGCATTATTACAACAATAATAGCAACAATAGTAGTAGTTAATTTTGAATTATTTCATTTGAACCTTCACTGACAAGGCAGTGCAATCCATGACTAACAGCCATATTGCAATTATTATTATTGTTAGTATTATTATTGTTCCTATTGAGAGTATTTCAAGGACTGTATTACCATAACAGAAAAAGGTTGGTGTTGGTTTTATTTTTTAACAGATGAAGGCAGTCATATATATATTATATAGACAGAAGAGTAGCAACAAGAAATAGGTTTTTATCGTCCCATGAAGTTTCTGGCCATGAGTCCTTGCTTAAGACTGGTGACACAGTTATGGAATTAATAGTATCTCTGTCCCATTTCTGGTCCCCCTGGAATGAGTCCTTCAGGTGTCAAGTCTGATACCTAGTCCTGTGTCTGGATGTAAGCTCAGCCTTTAACCTACATTGTGAATCTAGATGCCATTCCAGCTTTTACTCAAGTTATTCAGCTTTTAATCAAGTTGTTTGTGTGAAGGCTCCAGCTTCTCCATTTTGCTGTTCTCTAGCTACTATGTAGGCAGCATTTATCCAGTGAGACAGATCGTGAGAGGAAAGTATTTTAAAGCCTCAGCCAATTTACATGTTTATCTGGTTGTCCATTCTCTTATGCTACCCTGTGCAGATAGGTCAGTGACTTTTTTTTTTTTGAGGGATCAAGGTAAATGATTTTAAGAAATTAATTAGTTTTAGTGAACAGATTGAAACATTTTATGGCATTTCTCAGTGATTTTGCTTTCTCCTCCTCTCTCAGTACTCTCACTGCTTCTTACCTCTGGGCTTGTTCCTTTGGAGCTAGTCCAGCCCTGCTCCTTCCTGACACCTTCCTCCTCTCCAGACCTCTGCCACTTCCTCCACAGTGCCTGTCCCTTCTGAGACCCAGCCTGGGAAACTCTCCACTTCCCACTTTTATTCCTGGCACAGCAGGGACTGAACTTAGTTCAGATGGTGGTTGTCCATTCAAAAGCTTGTATTTTGTATCAAATGTCTCTCTTCCCAAACAGCTGGCCCAAGAGTGCACTGAGAAGACTACAACCATTTGATATCAAAAGCTTTTGGGTGCTGCTTAGTGTCTGTGGGACAATTAACTGGAAGTGCTTCTTACTCTCTGATAGTACAACTTATCAAAGCTATAGTTTGGTCAGGAGTCAACATCCAATGAGTCTGCTATCACGGCACAGATTTGACTGTTTGGTTGGGAAAATTCAATATTAGTTCATTATGGTAACCATCTGATTCAGAGAGAAGTGATAACTCATTGCTGTACTTTTCAAAGAGTCCATTTTCAAATTTTTGTACTTCTAAACACATCAATTTTACAATTTCACTATGGACTGCAGTCCCTTTACTTCAATCCAGGAAGGATTGGTGCTATTTTTTTTTGTAGGTTGTTTTAGGCTTTTTCTTAAAGTCAGCAAGAAACTGGTGTAAGTGGCATCTTTCAGTTGCCACTTAAGTCACAAGCTAAGGTACAGGAAGACAAGCTTCAACTGATCTAGATGTTATAAGGCAATTTCCCAGCAAACTGGCTCTGCAGTGCAGTACTTAAAATCCCTTTCAGCAACAATATGAAAGTCTCAGGGGTGCCATCGCATTTCAAAAAGGCTGGTAGAAGGATAAAGTTCCTCTGTGTTTTTTTCTCTCTTTGTTCCTTGTGGCTCCTGGTAGCTTGTGAAAATTAATAGGATGGATTTGAGAGTATTGCTCCTTGTTCTGTTGATACAGAGAGATTTGTGTCCTTTTTTTCCCCAAATTTCTTTGAAGAAATAAGAAAGGCAGAAAACCCCCACACTTTAGTGGGCTGGCTAGATTCAAATACCAGCCACTGTTGGCCTTTCATTGGTGTTCAGCAGCCTTCGCAAGATTGTTTTGGGAGCCCCTCCAACACACAAATTTGCAATCTGCTGATACATATGCCGTGGAGTTGAAAGTGTTTTTCGTTTATCAAGAACCTTTCAGAGCATCCTTATGCTTCCTGCACTGATTCAGGCTTTTGTCAGAGTTACCCCTTACATTTCAGCAGTCTGCAGCAGCTGAGAGGAGGCATTGCTACTGCTAGATACCAAATTCATTCTACAGATGAGCTTGTTGCATGGAGATGTGAAATATTTTATTACTTTCATAATTACAGTGCTAAAAAATTACTGTAAAAAAACTTGTCATTATATCTAGACTGAAATGTAAATGCAAGGTTATGCTACTATTCATCTACTTGCACTTCAGTGTTACTAAAACGTTGTCTTAAATGAACTATTTCCAAACCTACCAGGGGCATGGCCTCCTTAGGGTCCAGAAGACAAAAACTCTATAGTGGTTATTAAAACCCCAGCTGCTTTAAGAGTTAAAAGTTGGTCTCATTGTTTTCCTCTGACAAGAAAGATAAGATGGCATGAAGAAGTTTCTATTTCAAAACCCTCTTCCTCATATTCATTTCTCTTTCATTACAAATGGGGGCCATCTTTGCATTTTCTTACAAAGTGTGTTAGAATTGCAGTGGTTCTGTGGTGGAGAACATACCATTGCAGGTGTAAATCTACACCAGAAAATCTTGCTCTTTTCCCCTTTCTCATATTTTTCTTAGAAGACTTGCATTCATTTGCTTTCCTGAATAAACAGTCCCAGACGTGACTTAGCAGTTGTACTGTATCAGTAATATGTAATTAAAGTTTTCCATTGAATGTTTTACATATGAATAAAACAATACTAACTGAGCCTTACAAAGTACTATAAAGTATATTAATACTGAACCTTAAACTAAGGAGACAATTTAAAATTTTGTTCCTGAGACTTGAGAGGTACTGAGACAACAAATACAAGATTATGGCTACAAGGATGAGCACCTTCCCTGATGCAAAGGGATCTTTCAAAATGAAAGAAAATAGTTGCCAAAAATATGTTGAACATTTGTGAAATTCAAATAAGCAAGGAAAGCCTAAGCTTGTAAATTCTTATACTCTTTAAGTATCTAATCTACAGAAAAGATTGTGTATGAAAAGACTAATTTTATTAATGGAAAGGCAAGATTGCAATGACCTGACATTGTAAAAATACATTGTACTTGTTTTATTATTATTATTTTTCATATTGTTATGGAAGTAACCTCTGCAGTAAATTTGCAGTAAATTTTCAGACAAAAATGGTGGCTGTCCAGCATTCCCATCTGCAGCAGCGTTGCAAGCTCATGGGATAAATAAAAATGTGCCTTAAAGTTTCCAAGATGCTTACTAGCTCTTTTTCTAAGCTTTTCATCAATAAATCAATTGAAGTGTAAGATGGTTACATTAGCAAATGAGAAGGTAATGACACAGTTTCACTGTATTCCTGAGAAAAAGATTATTTTTTCAACAATTAGCAGTCTACAGCCAATTTGTTTCTCACACCAGCATACTACCTCTTTCCAATTTGGATAACCTTTGCTACCTGATACCTCTTCAGCCCTTGGTAGAAACATATGCATATAAAGACACAGTGCTCTGTAAACAGAACTGGAAAATATCTTCTGCCTTCCCTATTAGCAGTGAGGGCCCCTTTCAGCCCCTTCATTACCACAAGTTATCAAATGGAAACAGAAAACTTTAGCTCACAAAGGCAAACATCACTGTTCCCTATTTACTGTCCTTTCTGTCACACATTACCAAAAACACCCAGAAAGACCCTTTGATTTGTAGTTACACTTCTGCTGGAGCCAAAATCCAAAATAATGCCCAAATTAGTCTTTAGTTTGAAAACAGGGCCCCAGATAGCTGTGTAAAGAAATTAACATAAAAATATCAATTATCTTTACAATTAATCTGATAAAACCTCATTTAAGGATAAGATGCTTTGCATTCTCTTTTATCTCCTGTATTTTCAACTTCAAAATTTTGCGTGCTTTGTGTTTCAAAGAATAGTAAGCAATTAAGTAATGCTTAAAGTAACATAAAAACATCAAATTGGTGCATGTTTTAGTGTTTAGTTCTTAGATGCTTTGGTTGTATTTGAGTTATTACATATTTTTTGTCTTCAAAGAAAACTTTAAACAAATGACTCTCTAAATTTACATCTATATTTTCTGAATCAGCAGGGGGTTTAGTAACAAGCAAAGAATATACACAAGACTTAATGCTCTCTTTGATTCACAGGTTTGTGTAAAAGCTTTGATATAACTCTGGAGGCCATCACTGAAATCTTGGCATGTTGAAAGTATAAGAAAGTTCAGAATGAAGAACTGGCCATGCACATGTCTATGAGAAATCATTCCTTATAATCTTGTTGAATTTTTCTAGTTTTTGACCCAAATATTAATAAGTTAAAGTCAGCATAAAAGTGTCTGGATTCTCCATTACAGGAAGGAACTGTGTGCTATTCAGAGAACATAAATTAGCACACTCACTTTACCAATGAAGCACTGAGAGACTTCAGGGAAACATCTGTGAAGGATGTGTGCACTCCCATCCCCAGCACTGTAGTGCCTCTCTTTTGGTTCCTGTCTCCCAAAAGTCGAGTCTCCAGTCCTGAGAAAAAGCCCATAGAAACTTTATATGTATACCGGTGGCAAGAGAATAATTCAGAACTGGATGCTAAGTAGCATGGTGAACCAAACAACTCTTCAAGTACCTCAGTGTGAAGTCACGTAGAACTAGCCAAAGGGGATGCTCAGTGTCCTAAATAGATGTGACCTACATTTTAGACCATTTGAAAGATTTAGATACATATGGCAGGGACCTCCCTTTGCTCTGGATTTGAAAATATTAACTCCTCATATGGTATGATTACACCTTTTCTCTCTTTATTTTATTCTGAAGTCTTATTTTGAAGCAAAACGATCATCCTGCTGTGTTATTTGGTCCTATTCTGAATACTGAAGCATTCACAAAAGGCATAATCTTGTCTTTATTTTCCCCTCATGCCTGAAATTGGTGATTGGTCTCAGCTACTTCCTATGCTCTGAGGGTCAGGAGTTGGGAAACCCCCACAAAATAAATCCAGTTTAAGTAAATTAACCCAGTTAATGCAATCCTATCAAAATAAATTTATAATTTACAACAATAAATAATAGTATAAACAATAATATAAGTAAGAGCATTTAAAAATTTAGTGGGGTATTACTAGTTTTGCTAGCACTGCTCCTCCTGCTCCTAGCATATATCCAGCAGTGGTGGGACAGAGGTAAAAGAAAAGTCTTACAGAGGTGGGAGACATTCCTGCCAGTTCATGGGGAGCAGGAAAAGCTGTTATTGTCCTGCACTCCCCTTTCTGAGGGAGGCTGCAGAAAAAGCAGGTTTGGCTGTGATTGGGAATTGCAGCTGCCTGGGGCTGGGTTTTCTCACTCCTTTGCACAGAAGCAGTGTGAGGAGAGTGTGAAATGCTGCCTATGAGACCTGAGGAGGGATGAGATGCTGCAACTCAGGGGCAGCCAGGTGCTAAATGAGCCTCTGACCTCCTCTCCACCACCCTTTCAGCCTGCCAGCCCCACTTTCTCTACACTTAGGTGCATTTTCTGCAGTGATTTGACCTAAAATCTGGTATTTCAGCCCAGCAGAGAAGTCATGCAGGACCTGGGGAGGGGAGTTTAGGTGAGGGACTGGTTGCTGTCTGATAGAGGGGTCACACCCACCCTGTTCTCAAGTCCGTGGGTCTCTGCACTCAGTGTTGCAAGTGCAGGACAGGCTGTGCTCACCTCACTTCTGGACTGTCCTCCAGTTTCAAAGCTGTAATTTCTGTACTTCTGAGCTTACCTTGGGCTTCTTTCCCTACTGCTGGTAGACATGGGTCTATGGGCAGCACAGTTGGTTAATGCTGCTTTTATGATTTTCTACCCTTTGGGGTAGAACATTGCTATTAGGCATCATCCTTTGATAGGTGTATTTGATTTTTGTCACTTTGAGGCAAAATTCTGAGAAACCTAAATTGTCAGTTTATCCTTTAATCCTGGTAGCTCAGGTAAGCTGGTGCCTTTTCTTTGTGAACCAGCAGAGCAAAGCAGTGGGGAAATACACATTGATCAAGAATGTAGACCACCCTGGACAGATTAAAGTGGTGTTGCATTCTCCAACATCATACAAACTGAGCTGGTATCCACAGCGTTTATTAGGCTGAGAGATTAGCTGCAATTCAGTGTTGAGTGCTGACAGGTGAGTCAAACTAACATTTAATTTCCAAATGGTATGGAAAAGAGTATTTTACTGGTTTTCGAAAAGGAATTAACTTGTTTTCATTTGATTTAATTTTATTTTGCTAAAGTAGAAGAGCCCTACTTCTACTGTAAATCAAACCAAAGAGTTTGGCAGGGATTTAAATGCCTTCATATCTAACATGAGTTTTTTGGCTGTGTCTACACTGTTGTGTGCTGCTCTTAACAGTAGAACGAGGCTATCATTGTTGCACATCCAGAGTTCTTGCCTGGAGGAGCTGGGAGGAAGGAACATAAATGCACATTAGTTGTAAGATTTTATATATATATATATATATATATATATATATATATATATAATAACCCCTCCCATCTCTCAGGCAGAGAAGACTGAGGTGGGCTTCAGGTTTGCTATAATACTGATGACAATTCAGTACTGGTGCACCCTGAGTTTAGCACTGCATTTGGAGCATTTTAAGGTGTTNCAAAATAAATTTATAATTTACAACAATAAATAATAGTATAAACAATAATATAAATAAGAGCATTTAAAAATTTAGTGGGGTATTACTAGTTTTGCTAGCACTGCTCCTCCTGCTCCTAGCATATATCCAGCAGTGGTGGGACAGAGGTAAAAGAAAAGTCTTACAGAGGTGGGAGACATTCCTGCCAGTTCATGGGGAGCAGGAAAAGCTGTTATTGTCCTGCACTCCCCTTTCTGAGGGAGGCTGCAGAAAAAGCAGGTTTGGCTGTGATTGGGAATTGCAGCTGCCTGGGGCTGGGTTTTCTCACTCCTTTGCACAGAAGCAGTGTGAGGAGAGTGTGAAATGCTGCCTATGAGACCTGAGGAGGGATGAGATGCTGCAACTCAGGGGCAGCCAGGTGCTAAATGAGCCTCTGACCTCCTCTCCACCACCCTTTCAGCCTGCCAGCCCCACTTTCTCTACACTTAGGTGCATTTTCTGCAGTGATTTGACCTAAAATCTGGTATTTCAGCCCAGCAGAGAAGTCATGCAGGACCTGGGGAGGGGAGTTTAGGTGAGGGACTGGTTGCTGTCTGATAGAGGGGTCACACCCACCCTGTTCTCAAGTCCGTGGGTCTCTGCACTCAGTGTTGCAAGTGCAGGACAGGCTGTGCTCACCTCACTTCTGGACTGTCCTCCAGTTTCAAAGCTGTAATTTCTGTACTTCTGAGCTTACCTTGGGCTTCTTTCCCTACTGCTGGTAGACATGGGTCTATGGGCAGCACAGTTGGTTAATGCTGCTTTTATGATTTTCTACCCTTTGGGGTAGAACATTGCTATTAGGCATCATCCTTTGATTCGTGTGTTTGATTTTTGTCACTTCGAGGCAAAATTCTGAGAAACCTAAATTGTCAGTTTATCCTTTAATCCTGGTAGCTCAGGTAAGCTGGTGCCTTTTCTCTGTGAACCAGCAGAGCAAAGCAGTGGGGAAATACACATTGATCAAGAATGTAGACCACCCTGGACAGATTAAAGTGGTGTTGCATTCTCCAACATCATACAAACTGAGCTGGTATCCACAGCGTTTATTAGGCTGAGAGATTAGCTGCAATTCAGTGTTGAGTGCTGACAGGTGAGTCAAACTAACATTTAATTTCCAAATGGTATGGAAAAGAGTATTTTACTGGTTTTCGAAAAGGAATTAACTTGTTTTCATTTGATTTAATTTTATTTTGCTAAAGTAGAAGAGCCCTACTTCTACTGTAAATCAAACCAAAGAGTTTGGCAGGGATTTAAATGCCTTCATATCTAACATGAGTTTTTTGGCTGTGTCTACACTGTTGTGTGCTGCTCTTAATAGTAGAACGAGGCTATCATTGTTGCACATCCAGAGTTCTTGCCTGGAGGAGCTGGGAGGAAGGAACATAAATGCACATTAGTTGTAAGATTTTATATATATATATATNAAGGATATATGTAAAGAGCTAAATCTTCTGGAACTGTAGGCAGGAGACAGGTGTACAAATCCCAAACAGCTTTAAAATTTAAAGAGTTTCTGTTGGTATGGCTCCACTTGTTCCTGAAGTGAAGTGGCCCTATTTACAGGGAGAATTCTCTGGAACCCATATCTTGCCACTACCAAGTGGAATTTCTCTGAGCATTTCTTGAAAGAGACATTTGCAGTTTTTGAAAGAAATAAGTATTTCCTAATGCAGCTCTGGGGTTCATGGATAAGTGCTTCAATCCCCAAATTAAAATAAGTTCCTTCCCAATGTTTTTCCAAAAGTTTTTGAATTACAAAAAAAAAAAAAAAAGAGAGAATGAAAAATAATAAAGTTTGGCCATTTCCAATCTTCAACCATTTGTTCTAATATGCTGGCTTATGTGGCACCTACCCTTTAGGTATCTCAAATTTCTCTGGAGATGGTTTAGGAAGCCTAACTGCTGGATATTGGATGTTGTTGATTTGGACTGCCTGGACCATGACTTGGAGTAAAAGTAATGCCTTGCTTAACACTGTGGAATAAAGCCAAAGTGTGAATTCCTTGAATGCAGTACAAATAATGGCAGTTTATTTCCCAGCAGTCTGTGTGATCTACGGCCTTGCCATGTCCATGGGTCAGCTCTGTGGGGCACACACATACATATGGGGTCAGCTCTATGGTCTGATGCATTTCAGATGTCTCAGATTCTCTGTGAATATACCATATATGTAGTTTTTTCATGTGGGTTTCTGTTTAAAAATTTCCCAAGAGAACTTAAACATCCTTCCCAAAAGATGCACCTTTATGCTATATTTGTTTTTATTTCTTGGGTTGTGTGGAGGATTCAGCATAGTAATATGTTGCATTTTCTACTCACTTGACTTCTGATTTCCTATCTTGCCATACTGGTTATCCTATATTGCTATGCTGATTTTCCCAGACAAGCTCAGATCTTTCTTTAGTCTGTTCCCATATATGTCTTTCCAGTAAATAGTGTCCATCCTACCTGGTGAATGTGACTAGATCATTCAATTATATTGTCTTTATTTCCTGTATTTTGCATGTAAAGAGAAAAACAGACTGTTAATAAGCATTTCAGTCTATGATGACAAAGTCAAATATATGAAAAAGCTTTTCCCATAGTATGGTTGTTAACATGCTGCATGTGTCTCTGTGTTCTTTGTTACACGCAATATTTCCATGCTTAAATAAATTTAAAAAGCTTATTGGATCCATGGCTTTATTTTTGCTTTATTGCACACTGCAAGAACTTAAAATCTGTTCCCTTGCCTGTTTTTTTTGGGTTTTTTTTTTTTTTTTTCCTGGGGTGGGGGTGCTCCTTTGTATTTTTAGCACAATTCCCCCATTGCTGTTCATTCGTAACCTTAGGGTTACTCCTGCTCTGATGCATGAGGAGAGCCCCAAGTTTGCCCGCTGCTGCTACTCTGTGCGAGTCTCTGCAGGGCTGTGTGAGGCTGACACGGGCACAGCTTGGGCCTGCGCTCGGCTCAGAGGCAGCAGCCTGTTTGTGGGGACAGCAGCCTGTGGTTGTGGGGACAGCTCGGGGCTCGTCTCGGCTCAGGCGCAGCAGCCTGTGTGTGAGAAGACAAAGGGCAGGCCGCACACAATGGCATCCAGGACTCAGCGCGGTGCTGCTGTCCATGTGCGATACGACTCCTGGAGCGGGGAGATCATTCCGTGCTCGTCGTTCCCGGGCAGTGGCACAGCCCAAACGTCCCTCAACTCTCCTTCTTTGCCCTCCGCCATGCAGCGCCAGCCAAGACAGCCCCACACCTGTGACCTGTGTCCATGACTGCCGTGGGCCCTGGTTGCGGAGGGGAGACCCCGCCGGCCGGGCAGAAGTGGGAGGTGGCGGCCATGGGGGGCTGCTTGGACCAGGACAGCGCTGCCGGCACCTCCACGCGCCGTTCCAGAAAGCTCCGGGCCACGCGCGTGCCGCGAGCGCCCTGCTCCGCCTGGCGCGCGGCGGGGGGCGGGGCGGGGCCGCCGGCGCGGCGNCCGGCCTCTCCACCTTCCCCCGGCCCGAGTTAACCCCGGCCCGGCCTCTCCACCTTCCCCTGTCCCGGCGTAACCCCGGCCCGGCCTCTCCACCTTCCCCCGGCCCGAGTTAACCCCGGCCCGGCCTCTCCACCTTCCCCTGTCCCGGCGTAACCCCGGCCGGGCCGCTCAACCTTCCCCCGGCCCGGTGTAACTCCGGACCCCGCCTTGCCCCGCCTCGGGTGGAGGAGAATCGAGAAGGGAAATGGTAAACCCCACCGTCTGATAAGAACAGTTTAATATTTGAAGCAAAATTAAGCTAATAATTATACGGACCATACTAATGATAATAGTAACAAGAATAGTAATAACAATAATAATGATAATAATTGTAATGAAAATGAGAGAGAAGAGCAAAGCCCAAGAGAAATAAGTGATTCCCAATGCAGTTCCTCATCACCCGCTGACCGATGCCCACTCCATACCTGCAGCTCCCAGTTAGCTCCCTCCCAGTTTAAATCCTAAGCATTATGTTCCCTGCTCTGGAATATTGCTTTGGCCAGCTTGGATCAGCTTGCCTGGCGATGCTTCCTCCTGGCTTCTTGGCTTCTTGTGCACCTGCTCTCTGGCAAAGCATGGGCCACTGAAAATTCCTTGACTTAGGGTAAGCACTATTAGCAAGAACTAAAACATCAGTGTTGTATCAACATTATTCTCAAAACACAGCACTGTACCACCAACTAGGAAGAAAATCAACTTTATCCTTTATCTCAGCCAAAACCAGGACTTCCTAGTAAGAAAATTTTTACCAGGGGATTGGGGTAGGGGGAGAGGGAGGCATATGTTTAGGTATCTAAATTTCTTTGAACTTTTGGTTGTTTTTTTTGATTTTTGTGGTTTTTTTTTTTTTTTTTTAGTTTTTGTTTTTTTTTTTAATGGATTGAACAATTCTACAAAATTGTAATAAATTTCTACTTTAATTT